>JAKSZP010005878.1:0-49938 GCA_022478985.1 Massospora cicadina | reverse complement strand
TCCAAAATTGGGGACCACTGAAGCACCTTTGCACTACTAGCCTTATATAAGGGTGCTTCGACATTGGAAAGATTGAGCGTGAACTTCTTGAGGAACATACACATCACCAAAAAGCTCCTCAATTCCTTGAGTAAAGTGGGGGTGGGCCACTCACTAATAGCCTTCTCCTTGTCTGGAGGTAACATGTGTCCTTGTTCTAAACACGACGCTGCCCAGAAAAGTGACCTGGTACTTAAAAATTCACACTTGCTAATCTTCAGCGTAAGGATGGCTGCCTTTACCTCTCCACCTCTTTCTGAAGGTGTACTGCATGGGACTCATGATCAGGGGAAACACCAGGATATCGTCCATGTAGGCAACCGCGCATATCCCTAACAAGTCCCCCAAAACTGCATCAATGCGGCGTTGAAAGATAGCAGGGGCATTCTTAAGCCCAAAGGGCATGACCCAAAACTGAAAAATCCCTTTTCTGGTACAGAATATGGTTAACCATTCTTGTTTTTTTAAACCGAATATGATTGAACGCATTGAGGCAATCCAGCTTGGAAAAAAACCTTAGCCTTCTTCACATAGCGCGCAATCTGAGAATCCAAAGGGATGGGATGTAGATCTGTACAGCGACGTTGTTGAGGTTCCCATAGTCTACGCATGGGTGTAGAGTACCATCAGCATTCTTAACAAAGAGAAACGGGGAGCATACAGAGGAGGTACGCTGAAAAATCGCGCCTTTGGCTAACTGCTCCTTCACCCACACATCTAACGTCTCTTCCTCCCAGACAGTCAATGGGTAAATGGGGGAAGATATACGCACCAGATCCACAGTGAGTTTGAAATCACTTTTGTACTCATAATAATCAAGTAGTGCATCAGCTTAAGCTGAATCAAAGGAAGATTCCATACCCTCCAAACAAGAAGGTAGGGGAACCACCACTATGGGCTTCAGCATAGAGGCAAGGCTAAGAGTGTGAAAGTGGGGCCAGTGGGGCAATTCATCCTGCCATTATCCAGACAAAGGAACAACTAATGTGCGACCATTCTTTAATGTAGGGATAGAGTATTCTCTTTTTAGTTGGTTCTGACGTTAAACTTTTGCCACCACTCCACACCCAAAATGATAGGGTAAAGAAGCTTTTGATATCTTGGAAGTGATCAGACAAGTGTCATTTTCCAACCTGATAGTCCACTGTCCCAATGACCTTCAGATTGGGAATACCCCGAGATGCCCCTCCCCTAACTATACCACCTGGAAAGTAACTCAGCTCAAGGTAGTTGGCTAGGCTTTGGTCCATAAAGTTTTCAGTGGTGCCTGTATCCACCAGAATAGTGGTGCTGATTTTCCCTAAAGGGGATGAAAGGTAGCAGTCAACAAAAAATACCCCTAATGGTTTTAATTTAAATCAGAAAACGCCAGTAAATCACCACCAATATCTTCATTTGCATTAACATGTCAGCCTGGTATGTTTGAATCAAAGAATGGTGAGGGATATTTGGCCACTCTTACTACTGAGGCCACGTATCCCACCATATATTCATCAGGGGCATAAACATTTTCATATTATGGGCGCAGTTCCTTTTCAACTTCCTGAGTGCTGAAAATCATGGAAGAGGTCAAACGGGGAGTTTCTGGAGTGATTTGATACACAGGAGTAGGTTCCATATCTGAGACATGAGAGAGCAAATATGGTTCAGAGGTATATATAAGGTTTCTGTTATAAAACGCGTTTTTAGATGCGAATGACCCTATTCCCATAACAGCAACAGAATGCCAACGTTATCCAAGGCCAACACCCCCATGCCCATCTGTGCCAATTCTGCCAGCATCATCTGAATGTGCTGCCAAAGTAAACCCTATTTATCTAAGTTGATTTTGTAAATTCTGGTGGAAAGTTGGGGAATCACAACTTTTGGACACAGAAGCATCCATATCCACCAGGTATGAGCATGAAGGGTGGGTACTTTGCAGTTGGAGGCAGCCAAAATAACGCTGAAATTATCCAACATTCGGAAAAAGGGGGAAACAGTGGTGCGTCTGACCACAGTTGAAGCCCACAGCCAGCGCCCACCATTAACACTATGGAAAAGTCCCACACAGAAAAAGTTTGTGCACATAAAATTAATTGGTTGGTTGACTAATGTAGGGAGAGTGTCTATAACTCTCCTGTTCCCAGCATGGTAGTTCACGGTGCACAGGGTCAACGCTAGAGAACTAGTAACCTGAATCAGAGTTACTAGAGCCCAGCAGAGTGTGCTGGAGCAATAATTACAAAAAAAGGAGGGTGATATTTAGGGTGAATAACCAGCCAAAAACGATGTGGTGCACAGAGGGAGAAGGGGTAAGCGTCCCAGGTTAGAGGGAACCTGGGCAAACCAACGGTGCACTAGGGGATAACCTCATCATATTCATTATGGATGGTTAACATAGCGTGAGACCTCCCCAAAGAGGTCTGCGCACAGGATTGTCCAAGATAGCATAAATAAAACGGTAAAAACGGGAAAAGTTTATTGTGAGATGTCAATCAACAAGGAATACTAGTCAAGAAAACTAAATTTAAACATCGCTGGGGTAATTATGGGTCTGCCAAAATGGGCACAAGCCTTGATGCTCCAATAGGCAAACAATTCCATCTGAATTGGTAGAATATACTAAAACTGTCTTCACTCAAGTAATTGATTGAAGTTGTATTCTACCCAAACGCATAATTTTGTAACTAGAATGGGTTTTGAACCCCGTTCACCAATCAACCAAATTGAACCATCTTCGTTTGTTAAATAGCTCATCCATTTTAATGTCTGGTCCAATACAAGGGGCTTGGCGTTTTGCACCTCACTAGTACCAACCTGAGCATATTTGGCTTGTACTCAGCGTTGGTCTAATGTGTGCTTGAGGTCAGGGAGGGCCTGAAGTTTCACCCTCTGGGCCTCCTGTTGCCCAGACTTATCCTTGGGGTTGGTAACTACTATCAAGTCATTAAGCCATGAAATATAGTTAGTGACTGACTCATTATTTCCCATCTTCATTAGCAAAAAGTCTTGTTTCATGTTTGGGATGTCTTAATCACTTCTGAATTCAGAAAGTAGAATATCTCACTTTAATCCAGGTTAAGACAGGGCGAAGCATTGCACTTTTAATATCTTGAGCCTCTTAAGGCATGCAGCCTTGTATGTGGTGAGACTTTTAATGATCACTTGTGCCATCCATACTGCTTTGTACATCATAGGGATATCTTCAATGGTTCAATAGCCAGGTGTATACATTGTCTTAATGTAGGGCTTAAAATTTGGGTCCTTTTCAATAGGTTTGGTGCGCATATGTACATTGTGTGGAAGTCAATTATTAGCTGAGATCAGTTTCTCTAACCAGGTAGCTCTTCAAGATGTTATAGGGTCTAATTGTGGTAAAACCTGAAGCTGAGCTTTCGTTTCATCCAGATTCTTGTTTATAATGTATAGCATGGAATTATGATGGGCTTAATGTAAGAAGAGTGTCTATAACTCTCCCATTCCTAGAGAGGTGATGCGTAATGAACAGCTACACCACCAGGGACCCAGTTATAAATAAGATAGTGTTAAAATCTTTGGCTTTATTGCTCGCTTTATACCCTAGATTTCAACTGCACAGATTTGTGGATCCTGGCGTTGATTATTTAAATATTGTTGATAGACTGGGGCAATAATAGTATGAAGACTATTATTAGGTTGATTGCCCAAAGCCACGTTGAGAGTAAGGTCCAACGCTAAACTGGTGCTTCTTCTTCTTGAAGATATTCTGGTAGGGAACACTTTCCCTATTCCCTTTTCGCAGAGCCAGGCGGAGATTTTGATATTGCTAATCTAAGGATATCTGATCCTTGCACTCTTCTCTTAAGAGTAATGTTAAACAACTAATGTTAAACAATTATGCTAATATCAGTTTGAATCTAATTTCATTAGGGAATTATTTGGGGTTTTTATAGTTAGAATCGGCACACAACTTTTCAGCTGTCCAATGAGAATATTTGTGCTCCTATACTGGTTTTGAACCTTAGTGTTAGGCACCAAATCTCGTCAGGTACCGTTGCCTTGGGTTTTTTAGGCAGCGTAATCCTTGGGCGTTCAGCAGACCAAACAATTGGTATTAGGTACATGAAACTGATTGTTCTGGCTGATGACAATTCCACTCTTCCTCCAGCATTTGAACGTTTTGGTAGTTTCTGACAACTCCAATTCATTCTGCTCTAAACGATTCCCTATAATTTGACTATTGGGGATTATCCCTTTATTGAAAAATTGCTTATTTAGCATCAGGGATGATTCCCGACGAAATTATCATCTGGTGGCGGCCTCAAATATCAATGGGGATGATGCCTGGCAATAATTCATAGTCGGCAACTTCTAATATCATCTGGGGATTCCGCCTGACAATATTCTCATTAGTCAGCCACTATTGCTGACCCTCTATGATTATAACATAATTGTCAAATCTCATATTTTGGTAAAGGGTTGGACTATGTGGTCATCTGTAATTCTGACACATCCCCCTTCTTGACCAGATATCAAATGGAAGATAGAGCCCTCGGTAATAGAAGCCATCTCAGCTGGAGTTCATATTTGGTTTGTCATATTTCTATGTCCTCAGCTTAGTGCAGCTCTATCCGCACTCAACGCCCATATGCTATGCTCAGTTTGATGACTTTGTATCCTTGATTTCTACCCGTTGCTGACTATTCTCAAGTGTGGTTCCTGAAACATAATGCCGCGCCAGTCCCATCTTTGCATTGGTTGCAAGAGATCAACTGGTCCACCTGTACAAACCCCAGGATGAGTTGTTGGCACTCTTGCCACCTGTACAAACCCCAGGATAGGTTCCACTGGCACTCTTGCCACCTGTACTAACCCCAGGACGGGCCTCAACAAATTGTTGATAGAGACTATCCTTGCGGACCTAGTTTCAGCCATTTCTGATCCTGATGACGCTCGGGACTTGTGTCCATATTTTATCTCTTCCTCCACACTTGGTAGATGGGAATTTCACTCGATGCAGCATGCTCAAATTAAATCATTTTTAATAATCTTTACTTTTTTGTATTTTTATGCATTTCTTTTTTCCTTTTTCTTTTTTTCCTAAGTCCAATACTTTAAGTATTTTGCATAGACTCTATTAACTATGCAAACATCCTCCATATTCTTGATTGTATAGGCATCATTTTCTTATTTGGTGTTAATGTTGAATGGTAACATCCATAGGGCGTCCAACTTATTTTTTCCCAAACCCATGGGTATTGCAATAGGCTACCCTATTGCCCACATGGTATTCTTTCAACGGAAGTCAATTCTGGTCATCCATTTTCTTTGCATTGATTCTTTTCCTCAAAGTCATATCAAATGCCCAAGATTGTAATTCAATCAGGATATCAGCCAGTTGGGATAGATAATGTTTGGCACTCATCCCCTAAGATGGCTCTACTGCTGAATACATTATATTAGCGGAACTATGGCTTTCTGCCAGTATAACAATTTAATGTCATTTTCTTGGTCGCCAAATGGTAACTGATATTATAAGTGAAAGTGACCAAACTCAGATATGCTCCCCACGCGGAAGTTTTCCCCACGACCAATTTTTGTAAGATTGAGGTTAGAGTTGCGTTTACTCTTTCCACCATTCCATTCGTTTCTGGACAATAGGGGATGGATACAACACCATGGATTCCCATTAATTTGTTAAGCCTGGGAATCACATGTGAAGTAAAGTTGGTTTCATTGTCACTGAGAATGGCTTGAGGGCAACCGTGCCAAAAGTTCACTTGGTCTAGTATAAACTTCGCCATACTTATTGAATCTACTTTGCTGAGGGCTCTTGTTTTGACCCATCAGGTTAAGTGATCTATTGTGACGATTATATACTTCACTCCTCCAGTGCTGATGCTTAATGGTCCCATAATGTCTAGGGACATCGTGTGCCATGTGAAACCAGGGCGTACTAGCCAGTTTTCAATGATGCTCCTGTGCGGTTTGTGAAGCTGACAAACCACACATCAGGCTAGGTAATCCGCAACGTCATAATTGATCAATTCCTAGTAATAATACTGGTGAATATGATCCATTGTTTTCCTTAGGCCACCATGGTCAATGACCTTGTGAGTGGCTCAAATGATTTCCACTTGTTTTGATGGTTTAGGAAATAAAACCTGTTTTCCTTCAATTGTTTTGTATAATTGATTATACTTAAATTCTGTATTTTCCATGGCTTTTTGTAATGCATTCCAATTTCTTGGGGCTCATCCCTGATATCTCATTTAATCATTCATTGGAATAGTGCATGCGCCTAATGATAGATCACATGAACAACTGACAATTGAGACAATCCGTTGGCATTCTGATGTAACACTCCAGCCTGATAGATAACTTTGAAATTGTAGGCTTGCAGCTTTAAAGCCCATTGGGCCAACCAGCCTTCTGGTTCCTTCAGGTTATGAAGCCAACGCAGGGACGAGTGGTCAATTATGACTTTAAAGTTTGCTTCCATGTATGTAGACTCAGAATTGTTTGCAGGCATGGATGACCGCCAGACAATCTCACTCCATCACAGTATAGTTTCTTTCCGCTGGCGATAGTGTTCTACTCACATAGGCTACTGGATGTTTGTCCCCAATGTCATCTAATTGACCTAGAATGGCTCCAATCGCCGTTAATGAGGCATCCACTTAGATGATGAATTCCCAACTAAAATTTGGGTATCTTAACACTGGGCTGCTCATGAGATATTTTCAGAGCTTATTGAATGACTTCTGAGCCTCTTCATTACACACAAATTCCTTTTTTGGATCCTTGAGTAGGTGAAATAGAGGTTTGGCGATTCCAGAAAAGTCTTTGATGAATCAGTGATAGTACCCGACCATTCCCAAGAAGACTTGAATATCCCAAACACTTTTTGGGATTGACATCCGCTTGATAGCTTCTATTTTCATGGGTTGCGGTTATAATCCATTAGAGTTTATAACAAACCTTAGTACTTGAGTTCTTTTTTTGAAAAGTGGCATTTTCTCGGCTTGATTTTTTGACTTGCTGCTGCCAACCACTTGAAAACTTCCTCCAGACGCTCCAAATGATCGGAGAAGGTCCTACTGAAGATGTTGATATCATCTAATTAGACTAGTATGCAGGATAGCTTCAGGTCACTAATTATTGAATCCATAGCTCGCTGAAAAGTCGCCAGCACATTGCATAATCCTTGGGGCATTCTGGTCGGCTGGTACAGTCCTTATGCAGTAATTATCGCACATTTTTCCTGATCTTCTTTTGGCAAATCAATTTGCCAATAGCCTGAAATCAGGTCATATAGCCAAAAAGTATTTCGCCTCCCCCAGGCGATCAAGTGCGTCATCAATTTGGGGCATCAGATGGAAAGTCTTTTTTAGTGATCTTGTTTAGTCAGTGATAGTTGACCGTTACTTGGTTTGATCCATCCTTCTTTTTACCAACAGGATTGGACTCGCCTAAGGGCTCAATGATGGGATGAGTAACCCATGTTCCACCAAATCTATTATCTCAAAGCTGACCTCCGCTTCCGCTGTTCTTGACCTACAAACAGGTCTCATTTGTATTAGTCAACATTACCCCATATCAACTTTATGGAGTATGTTTTTTGCGCATCCTAAGTCATGATCATTTTGAGCAAGTATTGTCTGATATTTTTCAAATAATCAGAGTACATCCTCCTGCTGACTTGTAGTCAGATTGGCTATCTGCTCGTGATCCACTAATATGTTGACACTTTTGGTAACTCCCACCAGCAGTCCCATTTTGGAAAACAATCCAAATTCATGAAAAGTGTATAGTTCCACCATCGGGAGCAAGTGCAGAAATGCGATGGTCTGTTTTTTTCAATTTCCATCAGCTTTTATCCCAAATTGGCTACTAATACTCGTATCTCTTCATAACCTGGCATTAAGATTCCTGATGCAACCCACGGTTCAATCCTTGATTTTTTCCAGGGATTAATTATTCTCCATGAAGTTGTTTGGGAAGTTTCACCATTAACCTAGTGTAAACTATGATTTGAGCCCCCGGTGGAATAGTGTTTGCTGCATTCACCCTTAGGGGAATTCCCCAATTCTCCATATTTCTGTCAGCATTGGTTTCCATTTCCGTCCAACTAGTTTATAGTGAATGGGTATAGTACTATCACTATAAATTATATTGACAAAGTTATTCTTCTTTGTCAGCGGAGTTTCTCCTTTCCGCTGGTAAACCAAAGGCAACGTCTGCCCCAATATTGTCAGGGTGTTTTCTTCAAAATTGTGTTTCACCCCATACTTCCTCAAGAACTCTGTCTCAATAAGTATGTCATAGTTTGGATTGGCCAGCACTATAGATGGGGCTGACACCATCAGCGATCCAAACCAAAGTGGTAGCGCACTTTAGGCTCCACATGAGATGGTAACATCTGGTCCAACCATTCCATACTCTTTTTGGCGCTCCAAATACAGTGAGTTTTTCATACGTTTTACTAATTTGCTGGAAACAATGTTGATTGGCGCTCCACTATCAATTATGGCTCAGATGCTATCCTATTGACTATAATATCGACATAGGTACACTCCAAGTACTGCAAAAAGTATTTACTGAATGGATAGTGGCCTTATTTGCTGAATCAAGTGTGTGGATTATCTGAGAAGATAAATTGGGGAATGAATCCTTGATCGCGCTGATAGGTAGAGAAACATTAGCCTCATCCAACTTTGTTTTGACTAGGTTTACAGGGCTTTCAGTGGATCTAACTTTATCTGCTAGATGTCATATGTAGGGCTGAGTGACCTCGCTAACAATTTTGGGATCAATTTCCTTTACTTTGGCTCAAGTTATAGTGTTAACATCCAAGTTAATTCCCTGATAGAGTGAATCCGGTGAGTCATCATCCACGAATATATCAGAGATATCAATCTCCTCTCACATTATGTCAGGCAGGACAGGTTTACCATCAGTACTAGATCATCCCTGATCTAGACTGCTGGCCCTTTTCCTGAATCTGAACCAGTCTCTTAAGGTTGAACGAGATTTATCTGATCCTTCAGCTTTTGTTCCCAACACTGGGCAATTACATGGCCTGACTTCCCGCATAGGAAACAGAAGTTTGTCAATTTGTCCATTCATTTTTGAACTTCAGGTTTACTTCCTAACATGACTCAACCCTCAGATTCTTTAGATGGCTCAGAAAATTTGACAATATTTTGGGCCTTCATTTGAATTACTTTAAACGTATAAGTGAGGGCATCAAACGTGGCTCCAAGCATCTTCAGATGGTCTACCATCTGAGAGGTTGTTGTTTCAATCACTAGCGCTGCCACCATAATCTGATGCAAGTCTCAGTAGGGCTGAAGTGCTGACTGCATGGCTATGCAGGCGTCAAAGCCAATTAACACATTTGCTCCTGCCAAGATCTGAGCTTCTTGGTAAAAATGGTCGGCGAAACAAGCCAGAGTCTCATCTTTAAGAAAATTGAATATTCATGAACTCTTGTTTTTGATTCACCATCCGAGTAGGGCTTCCAAACTCCAACATAATGGCAGCTTTGGCTTCCGCATATGACCAATTGTCCCCATTGAGGTGAGGAAGCACCAGATTTTGGCAGTCTGTGCTAAGGCAGTTCATTACAGTTACTGCTTTTTGTTGGTCCACATAGCTGAACATGGTCATCTCAAATAAGTGGAAGAACGCTGGGGCGTTATCCTAGTGAAAAGTGGGCAATTTTGGCATATTTCAAAATTCCTCAGTTGTTCTGTAATTCAGAGATCCTGACCCAGCTACTTGAGAAGCCATAGGAGTGACTTCAGGAATTCTTTTTGACACTAGCGAATGGTTTAGGCATGTTTCAGGGCGGAGAGATCTTATTGCTTGGCATTTCACATGCCTTTGCTTTGGCATCATTCCACCAAATTGTTTGCAATCACATTTGTTTCTCCAACTCCTCTATATGCTTGGTCATTTTCTCCATCTCCTCATGAAACCGTCAGATGCATTCTCAATCCGCTTCCCATTTGGTTTTCTGAAATAAAACTTCCTTGATGAGTTCGCCCTCTTTCCACTTTAAAGAGGCAACTTTTCCGCATAAGTCATTATTAACTATTCCTAGTTGTTCGAGCGTTTCCTCCATCTTGATCATATGCTCCTCCAAATGTACTAACATCAGCCTGAGAAGCTGAGCTGAGCACATTCTCATTGACAGCCTGTAGTTCCGCCCAGAGCTTTTGAAGCTCTTCCTTAAAAGACATCCTTATTTTAAGTTGGCTTTAACAACTCAACTACCCCCTGTAATGAGCATCAATGTTAAGATCTTGGGCTTTATTGCTTACTTTTAGCCCTGGATTTCAACTGCACAGATTTGTGGATCCTGGCGTTAATTATTTAAATATTGTTGATAGACTGGGGCAATAATAGTATGAAGACTATTATTAGGTTAATTGCCCAAAGCCACGTTGAGAGTAAGGTCCAACGCTAAACTGGTGCTTCTTCTTCTTGAAGATATTCTGGTAGGGAACACTTTCCCTATTCCCTTTTCGCAGAGCCAGGCGGAGATTTTGATATTGCTAATCTAAGGATATCTGATCCTTGCACTCTTCTCTTAAGAGTAATGTTAAACAACTAATGTTAAACAATTATGCTAATATCAGTTTGAATCTAATTTCATTAGGGAATTATTTGGGGTTTTTATAGTTAGAATCGGCACACAACTTTTCAGCTGTCCAATGAGAATATTTGTGCTCCTATACTGGTTTTGAACCTTAGTGTTAGGCACCAAATATCGTCAGGTACCGTTGCCTTGGGTTTTTTAGGCAGCGTAATCTTTGGGCGTTCAGCAGACCAAACAATTGGTATTAGGTACATGAAACTGATTGTTCTGGCTGATGATGTTTCCACTTTTCATCCAGCGTTTGAACATTTTAGGTAGTTTCCGATATCTCCAATCTGTTCCACTCTGAACAATTCCCTATAATTTGACTATTGATGATTATCCCAATATTGAATTATTGCTTAATTAGCATTGGAGATGATTCCTGACGAAATTATCATCTGTCAGTGGCCTCAATTATATTGGGATGATGCCCAACAATAATTTATAGTTGGCATCTTCTAATATCATTGTGGATTCCGCCTAACGATATTCTCATCTGTTGGCCACTATTGCCAACCTTCCACAATTTTAACATAATCGTTGAATCTCATATTCAGTCAAAGGGTTGGACTATGTGGTCATCTGCAATTATGACAGATGGTAAAAAGAGCACCGCAGAGGTTTCTGGAGCTAAAATAAATTAGGGTAAGGGTGTACAACGTGGTATACAGTAGTTGATAGCAAATAAACAACAATACTTAGGTGGACCCAGAAGGAGAGTCCCTAACTAAATGGAGATCTGTGCTGGAGTTTTTGGGTGCCTCAATCTGGAGGGGGCTAGGGCGGCCCAGTGGCGCACCATATATGGTAAATATTTTTGTTAAAATAAAATGGCCAACGTTGTTAGAGACCTCACCAAAGAGGTTCGTGCACAGGTTTGCCCAAGGACCCATATAAAAATGTAAAATAATGGGGAATTTTATAAAAGGAATTCAACCAACGAGGAAATTTGGTCTCATGAAAACATACCAAACAATAGGGGCAAATTGTCAATTGGGGAAAATGGTGCTAAGACTAAGCAACCCATTAGGCAAACTCTACCATTGGCCAGGGTACTGTAGCTTGAGATTGACTGAATTTGAGTTATTGATTGCAGGAAAAGATGACCCAATCTAGCAATTTTGAAAATCAAACGGGTTTAAAACCCTAATCACCAAGCATATAAATCAAACTGTCATCATTAGTAATTTAGCTGGTGCATTTAAACGCCTTGCTGTAATGCAAAGCTGAGTGTCACGCATATCCCCTTGGACTAACCTGGGCATATCTTTCCTGAACCTATCATTAGTCCAGGGTATGTTTGATATCAGGGAGGCCCGCCAACTTAAACTTTTTGACCTCCTGACTACCAGCTTTATCCTTACAGTTTAAACCTTAATCATGTCATTAAGCTATGACATTAAGTGCTCACCATGATTGTTCAAGTGCAGATGTTTATCCCATTTTTTGTTCTTAAGGAATTATAATTGGTCTTTCATTTCTTTATTGGTGGCCTCAACCCTCCTTACAGCCAAGATTTTAACTGAAATTAGTGTGGCAACAGCGTTTACTCATCTAGCAGTCTCTTTGACATGCTTTTTGGTTTTTAAATCTGCTACTTAATGTTCCAAGGTTAAGAGTTTTGAATGGATGGTTTCCTCCTTTATTGCACTGAGTTCAGAGGAATCTTCAAAGTGATAGGCCTCTATATTCTTATTGTCACTCTGATCTTGAGGAATCTCATGCTCCTCACTCTGGTCTAATGGTGTCACTCCTGTAGTGAGCACCACAGTCAGCTCATCAGCCTTTGCTTACTTAACTTGGGAGACTAGATTGCTAGTTGAGGGTTCCATCAAACACATATTAGACACTAGGCGACCTTCTGAAGGGGTATGGTACTTTTTAATGAGTAGTCTTCTGATGGCACCTAATGTAGCATCACGTTTTTGTTATAATTGCTCATTTTAATGCTAGCTTACTCTTGTTGACACCCTTAGACATAGTTTTAATACATTGGCCTAGCACAAGACTCAACGGAACCATTGACCAACCTTTCCCTTGGCACTATAAGCAACCAAGGTATCCTCCTTCACACTTGAGTCCTATTCCTTTTATCCCAGACTTGTAACTGGCAAGCCCTTCAATTACCAAAAATAAGAGTTAATGAATGATAGCTTGAGATTCTGTAGTAATTCTTCTTTATTTAATTAAAATAACAATATTTCTATACTTATTCTCCTGATTTGGTCATACTCTGTTCAGGTCAAGGTTTGTATAATGGTGCTGCTCTGATGCGCCTCGCTTCAAGGTTATGACTAACTCTCAATAATGTTTTATTGTCTTTTTGGGTGCTATTTGAATAAAAGGTTTGATTGCTTCCTTTAGGGTAATCTGGTTTGAATGGTTGTTTAATTATTCCTTTATCATTGGCCGTTTTTAATGGAATTACTCCAGTATCAGAAAATCTAAATTATATTGCCACCCTCAAAGGTACAAAGGAAGGTTAAAATTATTTATTTTGCAGAGTTGCCATCATCATTTAATAAATATTTAGTCAGCAGGTATCAACTAGTCTTGTGAAACATCATCCTGACCAACGGATATTATTAGGCTGCCACTGTCTATAAAAGAGGTTCATCTCCAACATTTGCGTTATTTCTTGTATCTACAAATTTGTTGGTGAGTGTATACTGGTGGGGTTCCTCCAGAGAGCGAGAATTAATTTCCAGTATACTTGAGATAGTTTTCATAACACCCATCTTCAAAGTAGGTAATATGTATAAGCCTCTTGAGTGTTAGGGTTTCAAATAGGTAGAGGTTTAAAAGTTTTAACTTTCAAACCAGTATATATGACTTCGAATCAAAATAAGGCTAATTCCTAATATACACAGTGCATTCAAAAAGTTCTGGGACTAACGTTTTAAAGACACAACTTTACAAATAAATAAACTTTCTTTTATCATAATTTAACATACAACCTTTCCCTCTCTATACAAATCTATATTACTAAAACAATTGTTAAAAGGTATGCACATAATTCCTATTTTGTATAACCATGTTTAAACCAGCTGTCACATGCTTCTGAATTGTCTCTACTTTATCAAAAGGATGAACCTTAAGTGCCACCTTCAGATTATATTTATCCACCCTATTTACCAGATTTGGCTCTGTCTGACTTCTTTCTGTTCTCTAATCTGAAGGTGGCACTGAAGGTTCATCCTTTTGATAAAGTAGAGACAACTCAGAAGAATGTGACAGCTGGTTTAAACATGGTTATAAAAATTAGGAATTATGTGCATACCTTTTAACAATTGTTTTAGCAATATAAATATGTATAGAGAAGGAAAGGTTGTATGTTATGTTATGATAAAAGAAAGTTTATTTATTTGTAAAGTTGTGTCTTTAGAAAAGTTAGTCCCAAAACTTTTTCAAATGCACTGTGTATATCCTAAGACACACATAACTAGTTTTTTCATTCTAAAAATGTAGTTTTTAGTTTATAAGCACATAAAAAGAAACAATAGAATAAACTAGCTGAAGTATTTATCCTAAGGCCTGGTAGTGAGCATTTTTTAATTATGTTTCTGCTAGAAGTTAATGTTAATTTTTGATTCATTAGGTTTAATAGGCTTGATCAGAAAGGGTGATTAGCCTAAGAGGAAAATCCTGCTACCACTATAATGCAGTTTTGTTTTAAAACAGGCTTAAATCCTGTACTTGCTAGGACTAAACACATATCCTCCCTCCTCTCTTGATATTATTTCTGTATCAAAAATTATTAATTAAAGATATGAATATAAAAATAATAAGAAAATAGAGACTTTATTACTAGGGTGAAATGTGTTATCACTGTCAGGATCATGGACACATTGCCATAGATCCTTTTAATATTATTAGCCAGGTGGCCTGAAGCCTCAAAGGTGTTGGATAATTATCTTTTTCTTTTTCTTGGTCAAAAAGTCTTTTTTACCAAATACTATGTCTGGTGAGGCAATTTCCAATAAATTACAATTTTATTTCAAAATTGAGAAAAGGAGAAAAAGTAAGTTTTATTAGCTTAGTGGCAACAATATAAGAGAAATCAGGGAGGTGTCTCAGGAAAATTCAAAAAAATTTAAGCTTAGATCTATTAAACAAAACAAATATCGGATTTTGTGGCAGCCCAATTATCTCAATCAAATATGCTGCGCTCATGACATGGATCAGGTTTAAACCTTGAGATTAGGTAGATCTGAGGGAGCATTAGTCAACTGAATAAATCAGGGTTGCTCCACGACTTTAAAAGTCATAAAATTTCATTGGGGATTATACCTGATAGAATTTTGGGCTATATGGTCATATTGGGATTATTTCCCATCAGCTGACATATCCAAATCTTAACATTTGGGTAGGAATCCTGACAATAACCACCTCTAGATCTTGGGAAAAGGGGGGAATGGACAGAGAAAGTGACTTTTATGTGGCTTATGACTGTACCCTTGAACTATACAATTGAGTGTTCATTGCCCTATCTATAAATGACTTGGTAAGGCCCTAATCAGTTGGTGCCCAACTTTGTTGCCATGACCTCCAGGCAAGTGTTGGTAGAATAGGACTAGGTCATCTGGATGGAAGGTGTTTAGAGGGTCATGCTTATCATTAAATTGAGAAGTTTCTCTAATGGTTGTAGCAAACAGGTTTTTAAGAAACCAGGGCCTAAAGTCTGATAATTTCATTTGCAATACTTTGCATAGTGACTTCAGTGTTTTGGGAGAGGTTTGGTAAAGCATAGCCTGTACTTTAGAAGGCAGATGAGGATTTTTAACATACAATTCTTAGAATGGCGACATCTTAGTTAAAATGGTAACTAATTCTATAAACCAGAATTGCACTATGCAAATATTGTGGCCAGTGATGGGAGTCAGTCATAGCCATTTTCTGGAAGGTTGCAGATATAGTAACATTTGCCCATTCTACCATTCATTTGGTTGCAGGATGGTAGGGGGTGAAGAATACCTGTGTGGTTCCCATCAGTTTGGCTAAAACTTTCATCAGCGTCAAGCAGAAATTTTGCCCATTACCAGAAAGAATAATGTTAGGGCACCCATGTTGGGTGATAATCCTATTATACAAAAACGTGGCGGTAGCCTTTGCAGAAGATGAGGGTGGCGATATGGCTTTGATCCAATTAGTTAGATTGTCCACAACTAGTAGGAGGAGCTGATGACATTAGATGCTCTAGGGAGAGGTCCCACAACATTAACGCTAATAGTGTAAAATGGTTTACAGGGTGGAATCACACGATTTTGTGATTGAAGATTGGGTCCAGCTTGGTTTTTACATACCAGGCAGGACTCTAATAAATCCTGGATTGAAAAAAGCATTTCTTTCCAATAACATTTAGTTTTAAGCCACTATTAGGGTTTCCATATTCCCCATGGTCAACTTGCCAATGTCTCTTTTATATGATTTTGGTTCAAGTTAAAGATCGTACATAGGGCACCCATTTTTTAGGCAAAATTTTGCACAGTTGGCCATTTTTGACTTGAAGATTTGCCGATCTTTTTGCTAATTCCTTTTAAAGGGTCGGATTCATCCTTTCATAGATGTGGTTGGGTTATGAGATCATAGAGTCAATCTTTTCAGGTATAAAAAGTTAATATAGGAAGCCAAGATAGGCAATCTGAATTTTGGTGGATAGGCTCTGGTCAGTGGATAATAGAAAATTCGTAGTTTTGAAGTTTTAACGCCCATAGGGAAAATCTCCTGTTGGGATCCTTAATTTGCTGTAGCTTTATAAGGAAGCATAATTAATAATGATGGTGAAATGCTTCCCATAAAATAAGGTTAGAAATTTTTTAATAGCCAGCAGGACTACCAAGCGTTTGCATTCCATAATGCTATTATTGTGTTTGGCTTTAGATAAGGTCTTGCTGTAGTAGGCGATGGGATGGTCTACTAAGTTTTTGTCATGTTGAGATTGTATAGCTCTGATTGCAATATCAAAAGCTTCAGTAAATAGGAGAAAGAGGTCATCAAAATTTGGGTGAATAAGTACTGGAGAGTGGGAGAGAGAGACACATATCAGATCAAAAGCCTGCTGTTGCTCTTCTTTCCATTGGAAGGGTATCCCTTTCTTCAGTAGATATACTAGAGGCTCAGAGTTGTCTGCAAAGTGGGGGATAATTTGGCAATAATATCCCACAACCCTAAAAAACTTGTATATCTTATAAAGATCTAGGGGGGTCATCTTAGCAATGGCCAAGACCTTGTCATACATTGATGATATCCGGCTTTACTGATCTTATGACCTAAAAAATACATCTCACACTGAAAGAAAAAGCATTTTGATGGCTTTACTTTTAATGACGATTGCTATAACTGCTGAAAGTCTTGCCTGAAGTGATCTAGATGTTAGGTAAAGGTTCTCATAAAATGGTAATATTATCAAGATAAACTATTACACAGGAGCATTTCAAATTGCCTAATAATCCATCCATGATGCGTTGGAAAATAGCAGGGGCGTTACATAACCCCTGTGGCATTTGAGTGGGCTAAAATAATCCTTCACTTGTTATGAGAGCGCATTTTTCATGATCTTCTGGTGATAAATCTACTTACCAGTACCCACTGGCAAAATCCAATGCTGAGAAATAGTGGGACCCCGACATTAAGCATAAGGAGTCATCTATACATGGCAATGGATAACTGTCTTTGTGAGTGATAGAGTTGAGGTGGAAATAATTTATAAAAAACACGGTGGCCACCATCCTTCTTCCAAATTAGTAAGAGGGGAAAGCCCATGGTCTTTTAGAAGGTACTAATAGACTAGCCTTCAACAGTTGCTGTAACTCAACGGCCACTTGAGCTTCCTCCACTTTGGATTTATGGTATGGTATGGATTTGAATGTAGGTGAGCCTCAATTTTAATCAATGAATTACCCCGGACATTTTCCCATAGTCACTTGGTACCAAGGAAAATATCGCCATACTCCTTAAGGAGGTCTTTGAGATTCTGGCGTTGGTTCAGGGTGAGATGTCTTTAATTCTACTTTCAACTAGGGCTATGGTAGGTAGGGGATTTGGTCCTAAATCTTGTAACAATCCAAAACAACTCACATTGGAATTATTCTCAATGGGAAAAGTTTTACACAATCAATAGGGAAATGCCAAGGGACTTGGAGGGTTTATTTGGTTAATTTCCTAATAGAATAGAGATAGATTTCCCATAGGCAGAGTTAAAAATCCCCATTCAGGTCAACACTTTCTTGATGGAAGGGTTTGAGTTTCCACTAAGCTCCAGTATTTGATTAGGAGTGGTAAGAATCTGAATCCCAGTATCCACAATAGCTTGTGAGCCAGAGGGTATTGTGATAGGATGAGGTGTATATACAGGAATCCCCTCTTTAAAATCCACATCCTCAAGGGGTAACTTATCTTTCCCCCTAAGACTTGGTATTCAACCTTGCAAATAGAAATGGGTATTCAAAGAGGCATATTCATTTATTTGGGGCTCCTTTACTTATGATGGGGATTTCAAGTATTAACAGAATCCAATACCCTAGTAGGGATAAGCACTTTTCCTTATGGTTAATGATGCAATTGAATTTCAGAATCAATTGGACCTCAATAACCAACTCATAAGTATCATTTTATAGCGCAATGGCTGTGGCAGTAATTAATAGTTCCCTAAATTGAAGGGGTAAGGCAGAATACGCTCCGATTGCTTTAGTAGACTGACTACCTGCTGGCCAATATACAGCTTCATGAATTAATTCTGGAGCCATTTTTATCTTTTAGATAATTTGGGAGGAATTACGTTAGCCAGAGAACTGGTGTCATTTATTTCCAGGACCTTAACCTTATGTACAACTATCTCAATTCAAACTGACAAAGATCCAAACTAGGAATTAACAGCTAGTAGACTTTCATTAGGGATATGCAGCAATGCAAGTGGAAGATTCTGCCGTGGCCAAGCATGGGTCTGTTCAATGCATTTAAGAGTATTTTTGCCAATGCTTGGCTTCCCATAGAAGAGTTGACTGCCAAAAGTTGTTTGGGTAACTAACCAACATAAAAGTAAAAAGTTGGAGGTTTTTATTTCCTTAAATAGAAAGAATGACTTTAACTTCTTTGGGCAGCTAACACTAAACAACCTAAAGTGCTGGTTATACAGCTAGAACTAGAACAAGGGTCTTGAGGCACCTAGTTTTTGTCAGCACAGGGAGCCTTTTGACCTATAACTACTGATTTTTTTCTGACTTACACTGGAGTACGCTACAAAAGTCCACATTGTGGTTAATGCTCTTGCAATGGGTGCAGTATAATTCAGGAGTAGGTAAGTCATGAAGAGTACTGGCTAATACTTTGGAACAGGGCTTATTGTTGTTAAAACAAGATGGCCTGGCAGGTTTATGTAATTCAGCTGGAGTTTCCAAGAAATCTTTTTTAATATGAAGGAGGACGTCAAGTTGGATTTCACCACTTTTAGATAAAGTAGGATATTAGGCATATTTTTAAATAACAAAAAAGAGGTGGTGATGGCTGTCATGGAAACGGCAGAAGAGTTTAGACCAGCCTGTTAGTCAGGATGTGTAAGCACCCAAAAAGCAAGCCAGAATGCCAGAGGCATTGCCAACCAAACGACTTGATATGGAGCCGGGCATTAGGAAATGATGAATTATTGGTACATCAAAATGGTAAGTATGATCCTGACGACAAACCACACTGAACACGCTCCTGACCCAGGAGGTCTTGCTGCAGGGGGTGGGATCACTGAGATAGTATCAATGAGGTCCTCAGCATATGGGGCCATTTCAACCGGGGTGGCAAGGAGACATATTCTCTCTTTCAATTGGTTGACATATGGCCACAAGATCCCTGTATATTGCTACTGGAAGTTAATGATAATGGGGTTGTAGAGCCAAAAATATTGGACTTGCTGAACCCGATTTATGACGGAGGGGGCCATAGTGACCAAGAGTACTGGTAGAGCCCATCCAGTATATGGACCAATGGACCTCCAGGGAAACGCCATCAGGGATTCAGTCAGAAGAGAGAATAAAAATTGTTTGGTTTTTTGGCAAAATTTTATTTAAAGGGAAAGTAAGAAAATTGACCAACAATTTCCACAGTACTATGCAACTGGTTAAATAGTGGTCAATTGGGGTAGTGACAAGCTGGGATCAGGTCCCATAATTTTGACCTAACTGGCGAATTGTTCAGGAATGGGCGGGTTTGTTCCATGAGAACTGACATTGAAAAATTTGGCAATGGGCTGAGTTGCTGTCAGTTCAACCTCAAACGTCCAAACTGGGGCTTGGTTATGTTTCCAATGGTTGGTGTGATGGCATTTGGCCCAACGAGCGATGGGAATCCCCCAAGGCCACCCCTCATAGGGGCAGGTCCATTTGGTTAGGAACGGGTTTGGGATGCCCAACCTGCCCGCACTCAGTCACTGGACTGTTTGTTCAGTCAATGGCATCACATTGGCCACAACGCTCAAATTACCTACCAGGGGGCTTTGAACCCTTGTTGGTGACGCCCAATGCTATAGCCTGATTGTCAAGGATGATCCTCAACAACTTTAGAAGGAGGGTGCTTTGTTTGATTGGCATATTGATCAGATTGAAACTGTCAGGCATTCTGACCAATACCTCAGTATTCATGCCTTTACGGCCATTTGAGATTCGGGCATCAGCCATATTGCCACTCAATTTAGATCCAGCCAATTTAAATTTGACAATTTTGGTGCAAAGTTTGCTAATTTCCCATAACAGTTCTTCTGAGGTGAGTGCGGGTACTGGGGGTGGAATCTGGAGCAGAAGAGCTGTTACCCATTGCTTGTTTACTACATGAGCAAGATCGCCCTGAGTAATGAGGGGTACCGCCATCCTCTTTGGTGTCTTTTTACTCGAGAATGGGAAGATGGCCCAATCAACTGCCAGGGGATGTTCCCCAGGACTTACATTACCCTTTCCTTTTTCCAAAGGAAGGGCACCCCCACCAGGAAACTTCATCAGAGCCACATTCTTATGTGCCTTGGGTAAATTGATAGCCATAATCATTGCAACTTTCTGGGGTGGGCGGGGAGCCTCAGGGTGGGATATATGGAATGCTTTGACCAGGTCCATGCAATTTGCGCAATTGCGCGCCTTGACCCAACTATTTTTGTAGGCTGGATACCCTTTCTAGGCCACTAGATATTGGACAGAACGTTGCAACTTCCAGGATGCCAGGATAGCCTCTACCTTGGCTTCTTACTCATTATCAACAATAATTGGTTCCATTTCCATGGGAATTGCACCCTTGAAGGGCGACAGCTGGGAAACATGGAAATAGGGTGCTGCTTCCAATGTGCAGGAAGCTTCAGTCGTAACACCCCATTACCCAATACTTCCTCCACTAAATGAGGGCCTGAGCGTTTACTGGCGAATTTACAGGAAGGGGTTTGAATTTTTAATTGATATATCAAGCATAACGTAGGAACCCACCATAAAATTGTGACCCAGAAGATGCTTACAATCCGCAAAACACTTGTAGTCATTGATAGTTTTGGTAAGGTGTTCCTGCACTAAAGCTTGAGTTGATCGGATATGGGCAGCATAGTCTGCGACAGCTTGAACCTCAGGCTGCAAGCACAGCCCAACCAAAAATGAAGGATTATAACCCAACGTTGCTTTGTAAGGGGAAACCCTGTAGATGCATGGGTCCCATTATTGTAAGCGAATTGAGTGAGGGGCAAGTCACTGGCCTAAGTATCCTGCACTGCTACAGCATAACAACGCAGATAAAGTTTGAGGACTTGATTAACCCGCTCAGTCTGTCCTTTGGACTGAGGGTGATATGCCGTGGATCAACAGGGGGATATTTTTAGGATTGATAGGAGTTCACTCCAAAACTGCGTGGTAAACTGTGAACCCCAGTCACTGATGATCTCCTGGGGAAGACTTAACATCAAAAACACATGGTGTATGAAAAGATGGGCAGTTTCTTCTGATGTAGTTGTGGAAGTAAATGGGATAAAAAGAGAAAATTTTGTGAAATGATCCACCACTACCATCACCGCTGTGAACCTGTTAGAATAGGGGAGTTCAACAATAAAGTCTACGGACACCAAGGTCCATGGACCCTCCACCTGCTGTAATGGGTGCAGGAGGCCATTTTTCTCGGAGCAATCTGACTTAGCCCTAGCACAAGTAACACAATTGGCAATCCAAGCTGGGACCTCTTTTGTCAGTCCCACCCAGTTAAAGGTGCACTTGATCAAATTGATGCATTTCTTGTTACTGGTATATCCAACCGTGGGGGGATCATGTTGTGCAAAGAATACCTCCAAGCAGGAAGAGGGGGAACCCAGATTCGAGAGTGGAAGTAAATGAGTCCCTCATTCAAGGAGTATAGGGAGTGTTTGTGACTCGAGGTGGCAATTGCTCAACCAACTCCATGCCCCCAGGACAGGCCATTCGACCAGCTAAAACCTGAGCTACTAGTGGGGCGTCGGGAGCCAAAGTGATTGAGGAAAAAAATAGGGGGAACAATCGATAGAATTTGGGCAGCAGGAATCACAGTAACAAGATCCACCTCCTCTGGCTCTGAGGGACAGTGGGTGGGGCTGCGGCTTTAAAATTGGGAAGTACATTGAGCGCACCTTTACAAATTCGTATTTAAAGCTAAAACTGCACAGGTCCTGATAGGTTCAGGCCTGCCAATGCACCAATTTTTGGGGTTTGTGAAAATACAAAAGGGCCTGGTGATAAATGCAGACTGTTAATTTGTGGCGGGCACCCTGCAACAGATACCGCCAATGGGTTAATGCCCATGCAACAGCTGCCAATTCCTTATCATAAATGGCCCAAGTCTTCTCTATGGCTGTAAACTTTTGGGAGAAATAAGTGACCAGATGTTAAAGACCATCATGCTTCTGAAGTAACACCGCTCCCACTGTTACCGATGAGGCATTGCAAGCCATGATATACAGTTTGGTGGGATCAGCGTGTTTCAAAATGGGCGGAGACATGAACACCTCTTTGATTGATTCAAACACCTGCCGGCATTTGGGCATCCAACAAAATGGTACATTTTTCCCAGTAAGGGGGTGGAGCGGTGCGTCCAGCTGGGAAAGTGCTGTGGAAAATTTCTTTAGGAAAATGATGGTTCCCAAGAAACTCTGAAGTTGTTTCTGCATAATTGGAGTTGGCTATTCCTGGATTGCATCTAACTTGTTGGGAGGGATTGCATAGCCATCTTTGAGAACCAGGTTCCCAAGGAAAGTAACCTCCTCCTATAAACTCACACTTGGAAGGTTTGAGGAAAAAACCTGCCTTATGCAAGGCGACCACCACCACTTTCAAGTCAGTAGCATGTTGCTCGGGAGTTGGGGGTGAACCAGGATATCATCAATGTATGCAATTTCACAGGGAAATCGGAGATCACCCAGTACATTGTCAATCATCCATTGAAATGTAGCAGGGGCATTCTTCAGCCCGAAGGGCATAACCCAAAATTGAAAAATGCTTCGCTTCATTCAGATTGCAGTTAACCATTCCTGCCCTTCCATTACCCGAATTTGGTTGAAGGTGTTCACCAGATCCAGCTTTTAGAACACACGGGATTTGGCAATTGCCTGGCTGATTGTCTGCTCCAGTGGCAATGGGTAGGGACCAGAAACGGTTATTTTATTTAAATGACCATAATCCACACAGGGACAGAGAGAACCATCCAATTTTTTGGCGAAGATGATGGGGGAAGCAACAGGTGAGGTCTCCTTGAACAGCCAACCTTTTTTCAACATGTCATCCAACCAGGTATTGAGTGCAACTTCTTCCTCCGCTGTATGGGGATACAACTGACAGTTGATGTTCACCAACTCCACAGTTGTGCGAAACCCACGATTGTACCTAGTGTGCTTAGGCAGGCGATCTGCCTTTTCCATGTTATGGATTCTCCAATATCGCATTAAGCTTTTGGGGAAATCAGCTGGATTGCCCGCAGAAGTAACCAGGGTAGTGATAGAGCTGGTTTCTTGTATCTTCTTGAGGTTGTTGATCAGAGGGACTTCTCCCTCCAAATGATCATTGGTAAATGACAACATATTAGGCTCTAAATGAATTTTCACATGTTGTCAGCGCCACCACCCCACACCTAAGATTACCGGAAACACCAGGTTTGGCATAGCCAAAAAACAATCACAAAAGGTGAGCTGGTGGATTGAAAAGGGTACAGGTTGGTGAATGACATATGAGGGCTGATAAGCAGATGAGGCCACCATCACTGAGGAGCCCGCATCCATTTCCAGTTTTAATTGTTGCACCAACTCAACACTCATGAAGTTCTCCGCAGCTCCGGTATCCACCAGAGCTTTGAAGGAGACATGGTGCGGACCTATACTGATCTTCATAGGCACAAGGAAATAAGTGAAGTTTTGTTTATTGGAAGAATTGACTGATTCATTTGTGACTGAAGAAATAACGGGCATATCAGGGGTAAGGTCAGGGTCCTTCACTGGAGCGAAGATTGGAAGTATGAGGGTGGGGGAAATGACTTACTCCATCTGGGCTTGGACAGAATCATTAATGTTAACTCTGTACCCACCAACTCGGACTTGGGGCTATGGCAAAATCAGTACCCAAGTCTACTGCTAATTTGGAGATAGGAGCATCATCTGCATCTACTTTGGGTAATCCAATCAAGAGATTCGCCTTCTGATAACGGGTAACATGATGGGGTAAGGCGTTGATGGTGTTTGCTGAGGCACATATTTGATCTACTGAATATTGGACGGTAGACCAGACCTTGTGATTAGTGGAACCCAAATCCAAGCCCAATCTAAAGACTGCCTGAAGCATATCAATAGATAGACCTGATGCGGGGGCCAGTTCATGAAAGGTAGAAATCAAAGAAACCAAGCTAGGGGCTTTGGCCATGGCATAGATCAGTTAAAATAAGTGGTCTGAATGGGAAACAGGGGGTTTCAAAGCAGACAACACAACAGCCATCAGAGGAGTGGAGTCTCCTGCTTGTGAGTAAGAATGAAAGAGACCTCTCACCCAACGGCGGGCATCCCCATCCACAGCATCTAACAACGTGAGCCCTTGTTGGGCATGAGATAACGTAGAAGCATTATTGAGTGCAATTGCTGTATGCATTTGTACTTCAGCGAGCGCGTCAAGAACTTGATTGGCGATCTCCTGGGAGGGGACACTCAATTTTCCCTCCGGGCTAGAGGAAGGAGGAGGAGATGCAATCTGCGCAGCTTGGGTGGCTTGAAGAAGATTTCCCAAGGTAGAGCGGATACTTCTCCCAAAGTCAGAAAGTGACCAAACAAACAACAAACAGCAAACTACTGATTGCACATTCATTTGATAAAGAGTAACCATTGTGGCGCCCAGTTCAAAGAATAAGGCAGAAGTGGCTGGAAATAATGGTTGGTCAATTATGTCATGTAAACGGCAGAAGAAGTTTAGACTGGCCTGCCAGTCAGGATGCATAAGCACCCAAAAAGCAAGCCAGAATGCCAGAGGCATTGCCAAACAAACGACTTGATATGGAGCCGGGCATTAGGAAATGATGAATTGTTGGTGCAGCAAAATTTTAAGTATGATCCCAATGACAAACAACACTGAACCCACTCCTGACCCAGGAGGTCTTGCTGCAGGGGGTGGGATCACTGAGATAGTATAATGAGGTCCTCAGCGTATGGGGCCATTTCAACCAGGGTGGAAGGGAGAAAGATTTTCTCTTTCAATTGGTTGACATATGGCCACAAGATCCCCATGTATTGCTGCCGGAAGTTAGTTATAATGGGGTTGTAGAGCCAAAAATATTAGACTCGCTAAACCCAATTGATGACAGAGGGGGCCATAGTGACCAAGAGTGCTGGTAGAGCCCATCCAGTATATGGACCAATGGGACACCAGGGAAACGCCACCAAGGATTCAGTCAGAAGAGAGAATAAAAATTGTTTGGTTTTTTGACAAAATTTTATTTAAAGGGAAAGTAAAAAAATTGGCCAACAATTTTCACAGTGCTATGCAACTGGTTAAATAGTGGTCGATTGGGGTAGTGACAAGCCAGTATCAGGTCCCACAATTTTGACCTAACCAGTAAGTTGTTCAGGAATGGGCGGGTTTGTTCATTGAGAACTGACATCACAAAATTTGGTGGTGGGCCGAGTTGCTGTCAGTTCAACCTCAAATGTCCAAACTGGGGCTTGGTTATGTTTCCAATGGTTGGTATGATGGCATTTGGCCCAACGAGCAACGGGAATCCCCCAAGGCCACCCCTCATAGGGGCAGGTCCATTTGGTTGGGAATGGGTTTGGGTCACCCAACCCACCCATGCTCGGTCGCTGGACCATTTGTTTAGTCAATGGCATCACATCAGCCGCATCACCCAAATTACCTACCAGGGGCTTTGAACCCTTGTTGGTGGCGCCCAATGCTATAGCCTGATTGTCAAGGATGATCCTCAACAACTTTGGTAGGAGGGTGCTTTGTTTGATTGGCATATTGATCAGATTGGAATTGTCAGAAATTCCAACCAATACCTCAGTCTTCATGCCTTTCTGGCCATTTGAGATTCAGGCATCAGCCATATTGCCACTCGATTTAGATCCAGCTGATTTCAATTTGACAATTTTGGCGCAAATTTCGCTAATTCTCCATAACAGTTCTGCTGAGGCGATTGTGGGTACTGGGAGTGGGATCTGGAATAGAAGAGCTTTTACCCATCGCTTGTCTACTATTTGAGTAAGATCGCCCTGAGTAATGAGGGGTACCAACATCCTCTTCGGTGTCTTTTTACTAGGAAATGGGAAGATGGCCTGATCAACTGCCAGGGGACGTTCCCCAGGACTTACTATGGCATCATCTAATGTAAGACAATTACCTGCAACTAGAGTTTAAGCTTTTTAATTAAAAACAATGGGTGAATTTTCTGATAGTTTTCCCCAATTAAGGCTGATGCCCACAAAGCTCTGTTTTTGGTTGGATAGGGTTAAGTTGCTCCTGAATTCCAGAAGAAAGGCAGTCTTGGCGTCAGTCCAAGTATTGCAATGCATCAAATGGGGAATCATAATGTCTTGAGCCATGCAGCTAAGACAGTTCATTAGGTGCTTAAGTCATTAGTGATTGGTCGCTTCCTCCATAGAACTTTCATAGCAATATAAGAAAGAGAAGGTAATTTCATCCCTGAGGACATATTTTTCTTTGAATAAAGGTTTAAACTTACCACTTGGGGGGTTTTAATTGTAAACATGAGCTGATACTGGGACTGCGCTTTTACATATCAAAGAATTGGTATCTCAGGAATACACTTGAGGTTGAAGTGCATCCATTAGACTCTGTAGATTGTTAAAATTGTCAATTATTACATCTACTCGTTCATGAGAAGCACTGAGAGCCAATTTTGTAGCAATGAGTTGCTTTAGTTGACGCATTTTATTTCTTAAACAACATTGGCATCTTGGAGTTCATGTTGATGTTGTTTGGTGGTGAGCACTCTTTGTTCCAATTCACATACCATACAGGTAGGGATGCCAAGGTCTAATGCGTTCATGATGAGCTGGTGAGGAAACTTTGGGGGAGAGGGGAACTCCATCATAAGTGAGCTGGTCTCATTGGGTGACACATATCAATAGGACATCAAGAATTTTTAATTTTTTATTAATGCCTGGAGGCGTTTGTCAGGGATTCTGGGGTCAGCACTGGGCCCCAGGGGTCCATGTCCACCATCCTGTCTGTCATGACTGGTTGGGTCCTCTTTCACCATTACATACATCATAACTGGGGGGTCTGCGCTCATCATGCATACCTTGAGGCCCAGAGGTATGGAGACTATTCTGGCCATCCCATAATTTATAGATCATTTCCACAAAGACTGGAGGCATTAATACGCAGAGGTGATAAAGTTATCAAGTTCAGAGCATACTTTGCAGGTACAATCTACAACCTGGTTATTGATAATGACCTAAAGTTGAATAAAACGAGTAGTGAGTTCCATCCAAAAAACTCATGACACCTTGATCCAGGCGGATTAAAGACTTCTTGTATGTCATTAATAAGCTGCTGATTTTCCAATATAGCATTTTAGTTTTTACAGCCAAACTGGGATGCAGATTGGTAGAATTGGAGGAGCTAGCTGCAAGTGTATTTTCTCTTATGAATGCAAGTGGTGGAGTAATTTCTGGTGATGGAACCTCGCTACCTGAAGTAATGGTACAGTGGGATGTACAAAGTGACGCAGATAGCATTCCTTACATCCAGCTTCAACCTGTTCAATATTGAGCGAAGAACTTTGAGATAAGATCATTATATGGACTGGTACTGCAAGAACCTATCTTCTATTATCTTGGCCTTCAGGGATAAAGGACCCAGATAAGAGGAGCTGGAGAGCTTCAGAGAATTCAGATAATGTAAGATGTATTGTCCAGCAGATGGAGCATGTAGGGTCACCTCCATTGATGGGGGAATAGAATATTGTGGTTGGCCATGCGTTGGGATTTTTGCCCATATTCCCAGCCTGCTAGATTACCAGGAATCACTTGGGGGATAATTCCCTAATGCAAGTTGAATTGGAAATCGGTTGACCATGATTTTGGAGTAACTATGTTCAGTGGATTTTAGGGTAATTACTTGGTTATATCCATTGAGGATCGATCTGGATGAATGCTTAAGATCTCATTGGGTGGAGTTGCCAACAAAATAGGGGCACGATAGTGATTAACTATCAGGTGTATTGATTGGGATCAGTCAGGTTACATTACTGACTGATTAGGAATATAAGTAGTAAGTTGCGAGGCGAGTGATGCTGCCTACAACTATTGATTTGATCAGTTGGTTCATGACCTGCCTTTATGGTAATAAGTTTCATTATCTAAGCAGTCGCTAGCCAAATATGGTTGGTTCACTTGGATTGAGAGGAAAACCTTAGGGACACGTTTTCTGACTCTTTCCGTTTAGTTCTTGAGGATGTCTAATGAAGGAATCCTAACCAGGATGGGGAAGATCATTGCTGATGAGATGACAAGGGGTAATTCAATGGCAATGGCTGCCATTTCATCAAAGAAGTGTCAACTGAGGGTTGTGCGCTAAATCCCACACTATAAATTCCCTAGAATTCACTAATAATAATAAGTAGTCTTTATTCAGTATATAGTTGAATTAATAAACTTTATTAGCTTTCATTTGTTCTATTCTTTCTCAGGGATATTATTACTGTGTACTATAATTGGGATACTTTTTAAGGAAAAGAGTAAGGATCTGAGTGAGGAGCCAGAGAAGAAGAGGAAACAAATTGGTGATTATTGCTGACTATGTGTTGAACTATTGAAACTGTCACCAGGGAATCTCAGAAAAGATCAGGTTGTACAGTATGAGGGAACAAATCCATATCTGGAGACATCTCAAATATTTCAAATTGGAATACTGGCCAAGAGTTGGGCCAATATTTAAGAATTCCATTCAACTATGGATAATAGTCGTCATACTATTATCAGCCAATTATATCAACAACATTACAATGCGGACAAATTTCACAAGAGCTGAACCTCTGCAAGTAATAAGTTTATAGGGGTTATTGGCTGATAATAATCAGAACCAATAAATTTTTACACCATGGTATCTCCTATGTGAATATTGATCGCCCAGTTGCTGAGATGGATGGCTTCACAATATGAGATGTTTTCAGAAGCCAAATTGTTGTTGTCTATTGTTGCTTATATTTTTTATATTTTTATTTTATAAATTCACTGCAAACTAGGGTGTACCTGGAAGGGAGCACTAGTTTTGTTGTGATCACAGGTGCATTACCACAGAAGATTCATTTGATAGTTATTAGCCAGTGGCCCAAAGCCCAAAGGTGTTGTATAAATACCTTTTGCTTTTGCTTGATCATAAAAAGTCTTTGAACCAGATGCTATGTCTGGTGAGGCAATTAGAAATAAAGTAAAATTTTATCCTAAAATTGAGAAGAGGAGAAAAGTAAGTTTTATTATCTTAGTAACAATAGTATAAGGGAAATTGAGGAGGTTTCTTAGGAAAAAATCCAAACAATCCAAGCTTAGATCTATTAAACTAAACGAATCAGGGGATTCTGCAGCAGCCAATTTTATCAGTCAAAAATGCTGTGCTCACCACATAATCAGGGTTGAACCCCAAGATTAGGTAGCTCTGAGGGAGCATTAGTTGACCGCATAAGTCAGGGTTGATCCCCAACTTTAAGTGTCATCAAATTTCATTGGGGATTAATCCTGACAGAAGTTTGGGCTATATGGTCAGAATGGGATCAATTCCCATCTGCTGACGCATCCAAATCTAACATTTGGGTAGGAATCCTGACAATCACTATGGTACAGATTAATTTTTTAACAGCTTTAAAATTTATATATGTTAGAATAAAACATTGTTTTCTCCCCTTCCCTCTTTATACTATCTCATTTTTTAGATATAGTGAAAAAGAAATGTAGATAATAAGAAAAAAGAGGATAGTAGCTGCCTAGTGGGGTGAAACCTGTTATCACACTGGCGCAAGTTTAATTTGTAAAAGGGCTGAAACCTATACTGACTAGGATGAAACTTTGTTTCCCCTCCCCTTTTAATATTATAAATTCTTAAAAAGACTAAATAAATATATATATTAAAATAAAAAAGAAGTAAGGTGATTTTAGGTAGCAACATGGTTCCTGCTACCACTAAACCTTTATTTTAGAAAGGTGATATTACTAAGTGATCATAATAAAAGGATGATTTGGTAGGTTTAATAATTTCAACTGAGTGCTTAGTTTTACCTATAATATAGTTATTTAAAACAATCAACCTGAATCATCAGATAAAAATAATTATAGCAAAGCATGAGATATATGGCGCTAGTATATAGATAATACTAATCTCTGTAATGGACAAAAAAACCCACTTCTGACCGCCTATATTAAAAGTTTATCTGGAGCACTGACAAGCAGCCAAAGCGTCCTAACCAAGTAAGGAGAGGTTTGGGGCACCAACAGCAACAAACTTTGCCTTCTACTCGTTGGTTATGCACATCCTCTGGGGTGGTCCAACCCAACCACATGAAAGCTCCTAAAAACCAAACACCCAAAAAAGACAACAAATATGTGAGGTATGCAAACCCCAAAACAGTCTTTATTTTTATTCAGGATAATAAAAAGGGCCCGCCAACTAGAGCTCATCTGGGGAGCAACTGACAATGCTCCAAGGAAGGTAATGTTAGGGCTAATATTCCAAAATGAACTTTGGAATTGGCAGGCATGTCTTATAAAGGCAGCCCTTCAGGGGCATCATCTGAGTCATTGATTAGGATTGCACAAGCCCAATCTACAACTCAGGAGAGGCACACCCAGCGCCCAAAACAACCAAGCCAAACATATTTAAAAACAATTCAACTCAGATTCAAAAAATCCAGATTTCAAGTCAAAATGCAACAATTGAGACAAACTTGATTGTTACAATATCCACAGCTTTTTAGTACTAGTGGTGCCCAACCCATATGGGAAAGTCCTATATGCATCTTTATTTGCTTTGTGACAAAAGGAGAAATGATGAGATAAAAACCCTGACATGGCGCAATGGCGTTTGCCTAAGAATCCTTATTAGAAAGGGAAAAGGGGTCGGGGGATTTTCATCTGATGTCTGTTATTTCAGGCTGTAGGCAAAGGTGGCAAAAAGAGGGTCAGGGCGTCAGCAATGTGGGTAAAAAGGAGAAAGAGGTGAAGTTCTTCTTGTCAGTGAGGTCAGAAGTGTGCATTGCCTTATATCATTGGTTTAGTGGGTTTTTGATAAAGATCTAGATTTATGCATAAAAGTGAATAACTTGATGCATTAGCAAGTTTGATGGTGATTGAGGTCAAAAAGTGATTATCTCACCACATTAGTGCATTTTTCAGCCTACTTCAAAAGGAGTTTCTTCAATATCAAGTTTTTGCTTCATCAGTGAAGTATCTAGAGAAGTTAGAGATGTGACTACCTTTGAAAAGTGGCTCCATCACCATTTAGAGGGCTTGGCGGAGGAGGGAGTTGAGGGGCAGTGGCTGCATTGACAGCCTTTTAAAAATAATTTTAATAAGTTGGCAACTCATTGCATGAATGGATATAGAATAGGGAGTTAAAGTGGGGGGTTGTGTTAAAAAATGCTGACCAATCAAAGTCTAGGTTTTAGTTTTGTAGGTACATTCAAATCATTAATCCTTTGAGAGCATCAAAGGGATTTGATACTGCTAGCCCTGGAACAGCAACAGGAGCAGTATTAGATGAAAGATGATGTTTAGTAACGCACAGTAGATCATGACAAATCTTCTAGCACATGAGCTGTGATCTGCTCCAGAATGGTTCTGGTGGTCTAGTATTGGGTGGGCGAGTGATGAGAGCAGCACCCTCAGCAGATGAGGGTGTGGGGGGAGAATTAATCCTCATTAAAAACTTTTTAATATATAAACCCGTGGTAGGGTTGACGCCAGAGGGAGGAGTGGCGGAAGCAGCTTTCACAAAAATTGCTGTGCATTTGTTCTTCAAATGGTCAAGTTTGAAGCACCAAGGACAGATGCCGCAGCCACTTTAATGCATGCCCAGAATGGATGATCAGAGGTGGATCTGATCATGGTGCGGGGGGATTGTGATGTGGGTGTCATGATGGAAGGGAAGGATTATCACAAATGCATATGACCCATTGAGATGATCAGTGCCATTGGAAGCAATGAACTGCAGCACAGTGTCAGCGCCATAGGCAGCCAAGCCCTACGTGAGTTTTTGGTGGAGGAGTTTGGGGAGAGGTGGAAGGGCAGGCTGGCAAATTGGACCATCAGTGTGGCCTGATACAGGAAGTGAGTTCTAGATAGTTTGGATTAGTTTTTTTATAAATTAAAGTCAGTTTAGTAATCTTGTATTTTTGGCCCAATAACTTATTTTCAAGAAGCCTGACAGCCAATACTGGCAGACATCTAAGATGCAAAAAAATTATTATTTTTGGGGTGCCAAATCACTGCTTAGGTCCCTTCAGCTAGAGTATCCATCCTATGTAAGTATCTAATTATGAGATTATTAAAGTCAAGTACCAAAACGTGACATAAAACAATGATGTAACCTTATTATAGTATAGTATAGGGGTTTTTTATATGTTACATTTAATTGTATAAACCCCATATGAAAAATAATTAATAAAATTAAAAAAGGAATCACGGATGGGAAGCTCTTGGTCAGATGATTCATTCATTATTGTATAATGCCTTTGTAGCATATTTTTGATTTGACAAAAAGGTAGATTTAACGTACCCATCAGGTGATACTTGGTCTCACTTAGGTCGATCATAGGGCATATTCTTGATTCTGACCCCTATGTGGGTACATATTAATTTACTGCATCAATTGACACCTAGTTTAATGGTCACATGACATTTAAATGATCCTTCATTTTATTTTCGCAGTTTTTGGCTTGGGGTAACTTAGGCTCAAATTGGTCCAACAGAATTTTACTACTAAAGATTTGAGCCTTACTATTACTAAATTTTTCAAACAATTAATCAATGTAGCTTCTTTAACTCCCTTTATGAGTCTAGGTGTCAATTATGTCATGGGAGTTGAATGGTCTATATTCTTCCCATCATGTTAAATATCTTGATATCTAACACTACCCCAGCAATAATATTGACAGGGGAGTACCAACATAGGAATTGACTATGCAGTTGATAGTTACCACAGTTTTTAAGAGTTGATTGAGTAATAAACCTTATGTTTTTAGGTTATAGAATTTGACCCGTCCCAGATGGAATATAATTTTCCATCTTGTGGCGCTATATGATTGTGATAGAACAAGACTAAATTAAGTTTTAACAAAAGCAGGTAAAGGTTGCAAGATGCATTTGATGCTTGACCTTCTCTTATAACTGACTGATAAGATTTGTCTTTGCTTCTTATTAAAGTTGAATAATCTTCTAGGCTAATCTTAGCATTTTTCAGTCTTTAGTACTATCATTGATACCTTCACAAGCTGATAGATCCATATTTCCAGGATTTCTTTCATATAAGGCCTTAAAGGGTGACATTTTGATGATACAATGGAAATTTATACTACAAGCCATCAAAGCATTGGGAGAAAATGGTCACATTGTAATGAACTAGTAGTGGCCATCTTGTGTAATATTGAAACTAACGTCCCATTTTCTATTTCTACATTCCTATTAGTTAAAGGGTTGTAGAACTCTGAGAATTAATGTAAAGTTCTTATTCCTGTTGCTAAATTTCTCACAGCTATTGAAATAAAGTTTTTTATCGTTGTCACATAGCAGTATCTGCGGGCAACCATGCCTAGTAAATAGTTTGGTATAAAAAATTAGTGCAGCCTTGGTGTTCTGCGCAGGGATGGCAATTTATTTGAACCACTTATTGATATGATCAAATTCCTACAAGTATGTATTGATTTCCTCCTAGGGATTTAGTTATTGGGCATATGATGTCTAAACTAATGGTATGAAACTGCTGCTGAGTGGTCATGGGCTAATACTTATACTTAACCTTATGTAAAGTCTGTTTTTTACAAGTTATGAAAGCGTCTAAGAATTCCATTACAGAGTCTAGTTTTCCTTTCTAATAGTAGCAATCCTTGATCCATTCATGAGTTTCCCTGGCTCCTCTATGTCCTAAGGTATTTTGGGCTTCCATTATAACTGATACCCATTCCAAAGGTCACAAGTAAGGTAGCTATTCAGTTCTGACTTTCTTATATAGTAATCAATTGAGAACTTTCATATTTTTATCATGTCATTTTAGCATCATTTAAATTGAGTCATCTTTATCCTCCCACAAGGTTGACTTGATGAGTAGGCTATTTCTCCTTTCAGCCTTGCTATGTTTAAGTTTAGTAGGGGCAGTTAATTTACTCTATCTACATTAATGTGCTTCATTCCAGATCAATGGAAGATATTCATGTCATAGTGCTGAAGTTTGGGAGCCCATCAGGCTAGTCTTCCTGTCAGATATTTCAGTTTTGCAGCCCTTTTTAAGGAAGTGTGATTTGTAAAAACTGTAAACTTAGTATTATAAAATAAGGGCTGGAAATGTTTACCACATGTAGAACAGCAAAGCATTGTTTCTCCATGGCACTGTAGATTTGCTCAGCTTTTGAAAGCGTTTTGCTGTAATAGGACACTAGATGGTCAATGCTTATAAATTTCAGCTGTAAGAGTATGACTCCTACAGCTGTTAGATGTATCTAAAAACAGGATGAAGGGCTTCCCATGGTCTGGATACCATAAAACTAGTTTTCTTTTCAACAAATTCTTCATTGTCTTGAATGCAGTTCTTATCTCTAATCCCTACATGAAAGGGATGTTTTTGGAAAGCTACCGGACAAGAGGTTTAGTCAGTTGAGTGAAATAAGGGGTAAATTGATGGTAATATCCAATCATCATTAAAAATACTTGGATGTCTCGGAGGCTATTTGTCTCAATTATCTTAAAAATTACTTCAACTTAGTGTAAAAGGGTTCAATTCCTTCCCACAATATGGAATGTTTTAAAAATTTTGACCTTTTGAAAGAGGGTACAATTCACAGGCTTTACTTTGATGTAATTCTCTATATTGTTGAAAAACTGACTTTAGGATCTCAGATGATTGGTAAAGGTTTTTGAAAACACTGTTATTTCATTTAGGTATACAAACACAGCTCAATTTGAGATCTTGCATGATGTGATCCAGCAACTATTGAAATGAGGTGGGGGCGTTGCATTATCCCTGAGGAGCCAGGTAGGTCGAAATAACTCTTCTGTGCATATCAGCATGTACTTTTCTTGATCCTCCGTCAAAAGATCCGTCTTCCAATAGCCACTAGAAAGTACATTGCAATGACGTAACTTAAGCCAGAAAGTTGGGCCAGAGCATCATCAATTCATGGAATCAGATAGCTGTCCTTCTTAGTAATGCTGTTAAGCTTTCTATATCCATCACTATTACTGTGATCAGAAATTATCTTTTTAAAAAGTAACAGTGGAGACAGCCATGTACTCTGGGAGGTCTAAAGCAAGCTAACATCCAAAAATCGCTTAGCTTGGTCTTCATGTAATGTTCCTCTACATTCAAATTTCTAGACGGCTTTTATTAAGAGGCTGAGTCTCCTATGTTTAAACTACATTTTCAAACTTTCATGTGACCATAGTTGATATCAGACGTCAATAAAACATCTTGATATTCTTCAAGTGATTCATGTACCTATTCTTGTCCACCTTTTTAACTTATTGGGCATATGGACTTGAGGGATAGCTTAAATTTATTATCAGTAGGTAGGCCAAAAGCAAGGTGCGTACTTATAGAATGTACCTTATCAATTTTAAGAATATGAATTAATTAACCTTTACCAATTTCATGATGCTTACTAACAAAAAGATTTTGCTAATTAAGTTTTGAGTAGTAGTTAATAGGCTGCTGATAAACTGTGTTGTGACTCTTATTAAAACTTTTGGTTCAACCTACTTAATCCATTGAAACTATAATATGTAGCAAGCAGTTTGGTGGTATAATCAGGGTATGTTGATAAACCACTCTTTGTGCTCCTAGTTTGTTTTTACCTCCTCAGTAGCATAAAATGGTATACCTTTGTCAGGGAAACTGGAGCGCGGGAGGTCACTGAGGGGAAAGACCCAGGCCAAAGGTGTGACAATAAGGCCAAGTGACCTAACAAAATGGAGAGACGTCTAAACAGTCAGTAATATGTTTCCATATAAATCTGTGGAGCAAAAAGCACACCAAACTGGCCACAACCATCAGGGACAAGAGGCCTCAGGAGCAGGGAAGGGTGTCATAAAATCTAGGGAAAAGGAAAGTAAAATAGGAAGAGGCAGAGTTGGCAGAATAGGTGGTGGAGTAGGCGGAGGGCTCACATACAACAGTAGGGGTAAACCAGAGCGAAAATGGACTCCAGCCATCACAGAGCTTCGGAGAAGTATTTTTTGTTCAAGAAAACCAAAAATACAGGAAATGTGCCCTAAAATTATAAACTTTAATGTATTGATCAGAGTATCTAAGAGAAGCAAAGCCTTTCTCAGCTTGCGACTTAATCTAAAGGAGAATGATTTATGAAGATTCCAGATGGTTATTGAAGTCTAATACAAGCCACAGATTCTTTGTTCTACAACAAAAATCAATTTTTCTAATTCAAGTCAAATTCTGTAACCACATATCATGGAATTTTCTGGGTTTTAGGTTCGATTCCTGCCTGATTTTCGCCTCATATAGGCCGTTTTCCCCAGCCCTGGCTGGCAAAGCCAAAACCCATTTCCTGTCAATGACCTTAGAGAGGCCATCAGCAACCCTTAGGGGTTCTGGTCTTTGCCGCAAGGTCTTGTTGGACTTGGCTTTGGTGAGGATGCTAATTCCAGGAAGTATGCCATAAGCTGTGACATCACCCTCCGCTCTTGGATGGGGTTCTACACCACCTGAGAGGACATTGGCCAAGGCAAAGTTCTTGTGAGGAGTAGGTAGCTTCATGGCAGCTGTTAGATTCTGAGGATTGCTCACTTGATAAAATAGATCCTGCGCGTTTAATTAGATGAAGTTTGGCTGAATAATCCTTTATTTATCCAATGTCTTACGTTACTTAAACTGTTTGGAAGCTCACTAGGCTTATTTGTAATAAATTGACTCTTTTGGTCAATTTAAGCTTAATTTTCCCTACAAATTTGGGATCTCTTACTGAGGCAGGCAAAGATACAAACTGAGAACTCTGAATTGTCAGCTTTTCAACACTCTTCAAGAAAAGACCTCTGATAAAAAACCAGATAAAGAAATTCAGTAAATATAACTTTAATTTAAGAGATATTATTTAATGATCATTCATTAGGCTAGCGCAGGTATCTATATCTCTAGGGAATCTCTAGGCCTCATATCAAGCACATAATTTCCTGCGGAAATTATTTTCCGCCTCAGTTTGGCCTTTGAACTGATAAATTATGACCTATTGCTAGGACTATTGGTGGCAAAGTACTCTCATATGTAGGTTGATTTTAGGGACAATTTTCCAAACAAATGTGCAAAATTGTCCTAGGATCATCCCAATTTGAAATTCGTCATACTGCTGACAAAATGCAAATTCTGGAAAATTTGGCATTAATTTCAGATAAATGACGCACCCCTAATTGGGACATCAGCAGGCCTCACTTGATAGCACTAGGTACTCCCATTCAGGCAGTCCATGTTCAAGTGCTATCATGCCAATTAAAAGAATCAATTTACAAATTTCGCCATATGGCAGGGAATTAATTAGGATTTTATGATGTTTATTTGTCCATGGGATATTAATATGTTATTTTCAGATCAATCCATAAATGATTTCTTAAGCTTAATGGTTGATATTGATCCCAATTAGCTGGGGTTTGCCAAGTTTGGTGCATGTATAATCAGCCTGAATGTGCGAGGATATTCAGCCCAAGCTTTTCATAGAAAAATTGAATTTAATTGATGTTGAGATAATTGGCCTGAGCCATATAATAGTAACTGGATTTTAGTTGAGAATTAGAGTAATTAGCTTGAGTTTTAGGAGGGTAATTAGCCTGATCTGTTGGTTGTCAAAGGGTTTATTTCTGGGTCAGCCACCATAATAAGACAATTTCCCCCCACTTGACTCAAATATAAGCCCTAATCTTCTCTATTAGCCTTCATTTATCTACATCATTTGTTAATTTTGTCCTAATTGCCAATAAAAGTAGGTCAAGTGCATTGCCTTAACTTTGGCCCCAATTGTTAATAAATCTGGAATTGGATCCTCTCCTCATCCTCAAGTGCAAACTAAAGTATTAATTAGGTTATATATATATATAATTTATTTATTTTATTATTTTCTTTTATGCAATGCTTTTTATATTTTCTTTATTGGCCATCTTATTGAACCTTCTTGGGAATTTTGCATGGACTCAGTTGTATATATGGCCGGTCCTAATATCCTCAATTGTGTATATGAACTGAGATGTCTTCTAAATTATTTCAAATGGCCCTACCCAGATAATATCTAATTTTTGTAATCATCCCAATCCGTGGATGTTGCAACACAGAACTTTATTGTTAACTTCAAATTTGGCTAATTTGTAGCGATTTTCTAAGGCCATTTGATGTTGAGCCTTTTTTATGGCAAAACTGTTGTCAAAGGCTTGAACTTGCAGTTTGATTAAATTATACGCAGGCTATTCAACATATTGGAGATAATTGTTTTTGCCAGAATCTTAAAAGAACAAATATATTAGCATTGATGGGCCAGATGTCTTCCATATTTTAACTGAAAAGGGGACAACTTGGTTGCCAAATGGTAAGAGACATTGTAGGCAAATACTGCCATACTCAAATAAGTCCTCCATTCAGATGGTTTGGCTGAAGTTAATTTTCTGATAATGTTCACCAACATCCCATTTGCGCGCTCAACAGTATCATTAGTTATGGGATGATAGGGAGTAGAAAGCACACCTCTTACTCATTAATTGGTTGAGCTTGGCAAGGACATTGGTAAAATTTGTTCCATCATTGTAAGAATAACATGGGGACATCCATGCTTATGGAGGATGTTTTTGAGGACAAACTTGGATGTAGTTGCCGCTCCTGCTTCCTGAATAGCCTTGGCTTCAACCCATTTGATCAACTAGTAAATAGCTACAATAATGTACTTGTCCTTTATATTAATTGTTGGAAGTGGGCTGACAACGTAGATAGATACAGTGTGCCAGGCAAACTTGGCCTGAACAAACTGATAAGATGTGCTTTTTTAACACAGTTTCTTGCCTTGACACTCCACACAGCATTCTAACGTTTTTTGGATATCAAAATGCATTGACTCCCAATAGTATAATTGCTTCAGATCATCTTTCATTTTTTTAATCCACCATGCCCTATAGCCTTATGGAAAGCCAAAATGATGTCTGTTTGGGCTAATGGTCTTGGAAAAATATACTTCTTGCCCTGTGATAGTGTAAAGTGTCCCATTTTCAATAGTTGTAATTTTTTGTAAATCCAATAATAGTTTTGGATGGATTTAGACTCATCTTGGTATTCTCCACTAATCATTTTCTTAAACAACTCATCAGTGGCCTGGTAAGTGTTGTAATGATGGGTAGTCAGGAAAGGCAATTGACACTTTGTTGTTTTACCCCAGCTCAATGCTCAATTTTGTAATCATAATCTTAAAGCTTTATTGCCCAGTAGGCTAATCGGCCCTCAGGCTCTTTTAATTATCTAGCTATCTTATGGAAGCATGATCAGTAACTACTTTGAAATGAGCGCTATGCAGGTAGACCCAAAATTGCTTGCAAGCATATATGACAGCTAAGCATTCTTATTCCATCACCATGTAACTTCTTTCATTAACATTTAAGGTCTGACTAGCGAAGGCAACTGGATGTTATTCACCGTCTTCCCCAATTTGAGATAATTTGGCCCACTGCTGTTAGGGATGCATCAGTTTAAACAAAAATCCAATCAAAATCTGGATATTGAAGAACAGGCATGAGCAATAGTGCCAATTGGAGTTGATTAAATGCATTTTAGCAAGCTGGAGTCCTGTCAAATGGGACCTTATCCTTAAGTAGATAGAAAAGCGGCTCTCCAAGTTGTGCAAAGTCAGGGATAAACTGGTGATATTACTCAATCATGCCTAGGAATACTTGAATATTGCGCTTGGATTTAGGTTATTTCATTTTGGAGATGACATCTAACCTATAAGGTTGGGTCTAAAGACCCACTTTGTCAATTAAAAAGCCAAGATATTACAGCTGGTCTTCTAAGAAATGGCACCTTTTTGGCTTATTTTTAAGTTTGCAGCTGCTAGCCTTCTGAAAACTCCTCTAAGTGCTCCAGGTGGTCGTTAAAAGTGCGGCTGAAAACGTTGATATCATAAGGTACACTAGTACACATGACAACCTCAAATCTTCCAGGATTGTGTTCATGGCCCTCTGGAAAGTATCTGGGGCATTGCAAAGTTCTTGAGAAATTCCCGTTGGCTGGAATAGGCCCTCTTGTGTTATAATTGCACATTTCTTGCGCTCCTCATTGGGAAGATCTATTTGCCAACACCTGCTGATAAGGTACATTGCTGAGAAGTTCTTTGCGCCCCTTAGTCTGTACAAGGAATCACAATTCATGGCAGAGAATACAAGTCCTTCTTTGTGATGTTGTTTGACTTCTGGTAATCAATGCCATCTCAGTTTCTTCCATCCTTTTTCTTCACTATTAGAATTGGTGCTGCCCAGGGGCTTTTTTGAAGGCACTAGCATGCTGCAATCGAGGAGTTCCTTTAGCTCCTTGGATACAGCTTCTTCTGATGATTTCAAGCATCTAATCAGGTGTAATTGAATTGATTTATGATCTCCAGTGTCAATATTGTGGATGACACCCTTAGCACATCCCAAGTCAAAGTTATCTTGTATAAATATTTCCCCAAATTATAAAAAATAACACCTAAGCTTGGCTTTTCTCAGTTGGTCAAGTTGCTTAAATTGGCCATATGAACAACATTATTGATGCTGAGTAAGTCCTTATTGAGAAGCCCTCATTTGACAAAAGTTCCAAATTCATGGAATGAGTGAATTTTCGTGGTAGGGAACAGATTCAGAAAAGTGATTTTTTGGTAACACTTGGTGAAGATGGGCTGATTTTGCAGGTTTGCACACATGATGTGTAGATCTCCATGGCCATGAATGATAATACCAGGGGCGATATTTGGCTTGAATTAATATTTAGACCATGGTTGATATTTTTTACCATAAAGTCCTTCCAAGATATTAATTGTCAGTTCAGTCAGGATAATTAAAAGATCTCCAGATGGTATAGTAATGTGCTGATTTGACTGAAGTGGAATGCTTTTTGACACATTCATCTGGGTGGGTAGTGCTTTTAGCTTTGCGCTTTGACATAATAAATTGGTACTACTCCATCTTTGTATGCTAGATTTTTTAGGCTGAATTTCTTTTCCTCAACTGCCCTACCCTTATTATAGTAAAGTGGGATATCCTGTCCAAAAAAGGCGAAAGTATCGTCCCTATGATTAGTAACAACACCATATCTCCTTAGGAAATCATTTCTGATTAGAATATCATAGTTTGTATCTGGCAACACTATGGAAGGTGCTGTTACAACAATAGATCCAAATATGAGAGTTGGGTACTGTATTCACCCAGCGATTTAGTTGTATGCGCTCCAGCTGTATCATGTTCCCTACAGTTGGCAACATTGGGCGCAATTTTAACTTTGTAACCAATTTTGTGCTGACTATATTGATAGGAGCACCACTATTGACAATGGCCTGAACTTGCACCTTGTTTACTGCTATATCCACATAAGTACATTCAGAGTAGCTTACAGAAGTATTTTTGTGTGAATACTGAAACTGTTGTCCAATTCCAGATGTGATTTCAGACTTGAGCAAGTATCTGGGAAGTTATCTGCTAAGGTCTTCATGGAAATGGATAATTGTATGTTGTTAAGTTAAGTTAGGTTGGTTGAACATCCAGGTTGGAGATCCAAACCCTGTTCAATAATCTGTTTTGCATAAGGTTTTGACACCTCTGTTCAGGTTTCTTTGGTGATTTTCAAGGGTTCAGTTGCTTTTGATTTGGCCCAAGTAGTGACCATCAGGAAATCATTAGCCACAATATGGTGGAAGTTACCTTCAACATTATCTTCAGCCCTAAAGCGCTTGCCAGGGTCAAGTGAAATGGTTTAGTCTACATTATTGGAGTTAGAGCATTCCGCCTCTATTCCACCTGCTCTTTTCCCACCTTGCTGCCTTTGTTAATTTCTAGAGCAACGTTGACACCAGGATTTTTGTCTGACCATCTGTAGATTGGCTAGCAAAATGCCCCTTTTGATCACAGTTGTGGCATGTAATCGGCACTGTTTGCTGTTTTTGCACAAATTTTTGGCTTTTAATTCAGAAATTTTTCCTGTGGTCAGACATAGTGTTACTTTTTGGGCCCGAAAATTGGGATTTTGCTTATCTTTGGGCTGATTAGGGGTATCAAAATGAAGGAACAGCTTCTTAAGTAATTGGTAAGCTCTCGGGTTTCCATTTTTCTATTAAATGCAGGTATCATAACATGGTGCAATTCACGGTAGGGCATGACTGTATGTTTCATTGCAATCTAGCGTCAAACTTATTTATTGCGTTGCACCCAAGAAAACTTATGCTTCATGAAAAAGTCTGTCCACAAAGTCCTTAATAGTCTCATTTTGCTTGAAATTAATATTAAGAAGTTCTCATTTTTGGGCCATTAAAATTTCCAGGTCTTCCTAATTGTTTTGTCACAATAATTTTGGCATCCATATAAAACAAATCATCACCCAAATAGGGCATAACAAGATCACAGCTATGGGCATCAAGTGAGTTGATTAGTGATGATCCTTTTTCATGGTCTAATGCTCCCTGTATTGCTTTTTCAGGTATCTTGAGAAAAGAGTGAACGTTCCCATCCCTATCAAACTTTGGCAAGTTAAATAAACTTAAAGTCATCTTGCTCTGTTTTGGGCATTGGGGTTAAACTTCTTCAAGTAGTTGAACGTCTTAGTATCATCATTTAGAATTGGCTCTCTTTCCTGTTGAGGAGTATCTGGGGTCAGGATCAATGCTAGAACTCTAATCATAGGATGGATGTTCAAAATATCGGATACTGCAATGGTGTCAATTTTTCTTGAAATAAATTCTATGATAATGCTCCAAACTACTGGATTATGATGCTTGAATTCAGCCCTTAATTGTTTTTCCAAATTGTTTTTTAGCCAAATGGGTAGAGCTTTTTCCCATTTCTCTATTGTCAAGGCTGGGTGAGCACTGCCAGCTTTTCTTTAGATGGAATACAAATTCTTTTTTAAGGTTGTCATACTCCTTTTCAAATAAGTCTTGATTGAACGCTATGCTTTTAATATTTGGTAATACTGCCAACTTGGGAATTTGCAATTGATAATTGCATTCTGAGTTCCAAATTCTCCTGAGTAAGTTCAGTATTTCTGGCCTGCAATCTTGACATAGCAGCCCGAATTTTTGAAAATTCCTAACTGAACTGGGCATCAATTTCGTCCCTATTTTTAGCAGCTGGTAATGCTGCAAGGTCTTCAATGTTTTTGTTCACAGTACCCAACTCAGTCTAAACACAATCCTCAAAGTTATCATGTTTTGATTTTAAGTCCAGGTGATTTCTTTGGCCTAAAGTGACATGTATGGTGATTCATTCTGTCTGAGATAATAGCAATTCAGACTGAGCTTCCTTTTTTTGCTCCCAGTTATGCATGTTTTTACCCATTTATGCAATAGCCCATGGTGAGCAAGAAAGTCTCTTACTATATTTGAAACCTTCGTTTAAAAGCTCCTCAAGGGTGTTTAATCTCCCATGAGTTTCATTGGAAAGTCCTGTATTATCCACAATTGCTTTTCAGACTTCAATAAAGATGGAATTTAATTTTTCCAGTAGAGCATTTCAGGAAAATTTGTTCCTCACCTTGTAAATGGTAGATTTCTGTAAGTTCAAGATTTTGATTAGCAAGATTTCGCTGGGTATGCTTGATTGAGGGTTGTACAAATTTAACCAGGGATTCATTAGTTGCTTGACTGTCTGTGAGAAGTTTGGCAAGAGATGCCACGGCTTCATCAATGTACTTCATGTATATCTCCAGCTTGTGCGCATGATCCTTAAGGTAATAGAACAGCCCAAATGAGGGATCAATTTTGTAAAGTACCAATCCTAAAACCCTGATATAGAGTCTTCAGCATAGCTTTTACTCTTTCAGATGCAAGATCAATTGGGCTTGTTGTATCTACATGATATCCCACTTTGATAAAATCCAGGGTGTAGAAGGTACCTGCATTAGCCTTGGCATCTGGTATTGAAATAATCAGAGATTTCCTTATCACTAGTTTTCATCTCATTGTCACTAACCCTTGTTGAATCTGCCAGTACTGGTTGTGTTGGTCCATTTCAGATATATAACCAATTTCATTTGAGAACCAGTTGTTAAATTCTGAGGATTGCTCTTTTGATAAAATTAGATCTTGCAAAATTAAATTGGATATAGTTTAGCTGAACAGTTGTAGGAATTTATATGACCACATTATCAGCTTACAAATTATTTAAGCTTCAATTATTTTAAAATAAACGGGTCATTTATTTAATTTAGCTAATTGAATAAGCTTTTTGACGTTGATTGATTATGCCATCTCTTCAGCGATAAGCACCAATTAAATGGTTAATTGTAATTTACAAAGGATCAAATCTGATGAGAATTATAATTTCTATTTTGGTGGGGATTGTTGCCAACAAAGTGGATATGAGTAAAATGGCTCAAAATGAGCAATTACTCATGGAAAATTGTCAGGTTTGGTAACTGACATGTGGGCTGATACAAATGGCAATTTAAATATTTTATACCTCATGAATATCAACTGGAATATTTCCCAAAATTGAACCAATATCTCTTTTCTGTCGGCTATGCATGCTGAGACCATCGTAGATATCCCTTTTCATTGGCTATGCGTGCCAAGACCATCGTAGATATCCCTTTTAGTTGGCTAGGCATGCTGAGAATATTGTGGTTACCACAAATACCCTAACACATGTCCTTCACCATTTTACCCTATAAATATTCCCTCATTTTATTAATAATAAACACCTTAGACCTGTGAATACTTTATTGTTTTCTATTGTTGATTGTTTACTTCAAAGTGAAGTTGTGAAGAAGTACTTCCTGTCTAAGTGTCAACTCCAGAGTGAGGCCAAAGTCAAATGAATCCTTATATATTGCCAGAGTGAGGCTGAAGTCACTTGAACCTTTATATTGCCAGAGTAGGGCCAAAGCTACCCATTTATCTGAACTTGACTAGGCTAATTGTCTTCATACAATTAGAAAGTTTGTAATTATTCCCAGAGTCAGTAGTTAAGTGAACCTGTGCACCAGTGAAGACCCCTCAGTTTTTACACGTGGTGCTCACTACAGGGGGTTGAGTCAAGTTTACAAGAAAATTTAACGCCAAATTATCTAACTAATATGGAGCATCAAAAAAACAAGGAAGCAGGATCCTCAGCAGATCACAGGGAAATATACAATTAAAGGCTGAAATGCTGGTGGATCACCAATACATCCACATATCAACTATTGGAGTAAATGAGAACGCTGTAACGATTTACAAACCACCTTTGGAGAAAATCTGAGAAAATATACCTCAGTATCAGCAATATCCTAATGAGAGGATTCCAAATTTTGCCAACTGATACTTTAGACTAAAGATGTGGATTATTCCACCATACTATTAATCAGGAAGAGTGAAGACAACACTTCAAAAACTTCCTTAATATGAACACTTCAACATTAATAGGTTATTTGCAGAGCATTGGTAATATCAGCAATTATATTATCAAATATGTACAGCCAACTACCCAAAACATGAGAGCCATCCAAGTACAGAAGCAGGCAGTGATCGCCAATCTTGTTGAATATACTTAAAAACAATAGCATACAACAGCAGGCGTTAATGTGACAAATAGATGTCAGTTTTCAGCAGATTTGCGCTGGTTTGGATTCCACATCACAGTATTTTTAGCAATCTAACTCCCAAATCAAGAGTCTGGTGGTCAAGCTGAATACTAAACTTTGAGGGGATAGTTGAAAATATTATCAACCAGATCATATTCAATTACCAATGGAAACATGATGTGGATAAGCACTGCCAATTAGCTGAATCGAATATTGCTGATTTGATTTGAGCTCAGGAGGCAGCTGTGCCAATGGCTGCAGCCAACACCAAAACTCACACGGTCATGCTTGATTTAGTCAAGGGGAGACAGGAGATTAAGAATGCTGTTAAAGAGATGGAGAGAAAATTTGAAAGTCTCAGTGAGGAAATGGGAGCCAAAATTGTCAAGCTTTGCACAGAGACAGAGATTGTCAACAAGAATACACTATAATTGGCAACTTAAACCAAATTAGATGTGTTGAAACTCAAAGTTATTAGATTAGATGATTAAATGTCCAAATATGAAAAAGAGAACCGTGAATTATTTGAGCATTTATTCCATGTTCAAACTGAGAGGGCAAGCTGCATAAAAAAGTCAAAACCCTGAAAGCAACTTTACAAAAGGAAGTTGATAAAAATTGTCAACTTTGGGAAGATGACCAAAAATGCAAGGCTTGGGAAGATAAAATCCTTAAATGATTGGATGACCTCGAAGACTCTAAATTTACTTGTTCACAGGATGAGTGCCATGAGGCGAATTTTTTTAAAAGGAATCAGCATCTATTGAAGCAGAGAGTGTCGCTGACAGCACCATCCAATCTGTTTGGGAAATGACCCCAACCATTGTGGCACTTCCTGAAGTAACACCCAAAGCAACTCCAGCATCTGCTCAAATCCTGATTAGAAGTGCTGGCCTAATTATTGTTGAAGATTTCAAGAGTACTCCAAAGTTGCCCATTTTCCATCAGATAATGCTTGCCTTCTTCCGGTTATTTAAAATGACAATGTACAGTTAAAGTGACTGACAAAAAGCTGTCACCATCATGAATTGTCTCAATACTTTGTGCCAAAACCTAGTTTTACCTTACCTTCATGGGGAGAACTGGAGTTATAAGGAGGCGAAGGAGGCGATTCTGACCAAATTTGGTAGTCCAGATAAGTTGGAAGCTCAGTAAATAGAATTCATGGGCATTTAATTTAAGAAGGACAAAACGGTAGGTGTGTTCACCAATCGTTTCTATGAGGAGGTTCAGATCCTCAATGGGGCCAACATGATGACCAATTTTGATGGGAGAATTGCGATGCAGAATGTGTTGTGCCCTCATCGAGAATTGCACTGAATGATGTCATCTGCTTTGACCAGTAAATACACCATTGCTCAAATGGTAGAACACCTAAGGGTTTTATCTGCAACTTTTGACACACCAAATCGGACATACAAGCTGAATAACCAGTCAAACAATAATAAGGGACCAGGATAATTCCCTGACAAACCCAAAGATTTCAACAATTGTGGGAATTAAGACAAACAGTATGAAAAAGCTAAACCATTCAATACTCAGTTAACTTGCAATAAGTGTGGACAGCCTGGTCATTTTGCCAATAACTGTGATACAACGATTAAGAGAAGGATTCAGGCCAAAAAAGCTGATGATAAGAGTTGATCCACCCTTAGGGAATTTACTGTTGGAGATCAGGTAGCTTTTTGCGATATACATGGGTTTGGTCACCAAAATAAGCTAGATGCATTATGGTCAGGACCATTTGAGGTTATTGCAAAAATGGCAAATGATTTCTAGATCAAAAATATATCCAATGGTCATGTAATTAATAGAGTACACAGCAAATTTCTTAAAAAATGGTACTAAAAGAATATATATATATTAGTAATAATGGAAAAAAATGGAAAGAGGGGAAAAGAAAAAGAGGTATTTTAACTTTTTTTATTTTTTTATGCCTTGGGTTGTGAATTAAGAGTTCTTCTTTGACGCCTCTGGGGGGAGGGAGATTGAACAATGATGTTATGAAAGAGGTCGCCGAAGTTAATATGAGATTGGATACTTGCAAGGGATAGAGCAATCTGAAATCAAGTTCTTTGAACCCCAAGGTGGATTCTGCAAATAAGCAACGATGGGAAGAGTGATGAGGACGTCCAGTTCGGCAAGTCAGGAAACCCTGGATTGGGGAGGAAAACAGCAATGCAAGAATATGCAATCTGCAAACAAGTCTGTGTAATCTTGATATGGCACAGGCACCGGAAGCTGTGTCTGGAAAACTTGACAACAGGCTTTGTCAAGAACACTTAGCATATGAGAAAACAGCAAACAAGGGAAATATGCAGGTGGCTGTCAAACCATACCACCAATTATCGCCATTAATGGTAGATATCGCCAGATAGTCCCAGCCATGAAGTAATTGTGCAGGCAGCGAACAGCATCTTGAAGGCAGCGGCTGTGGGCCTCCTGAAACTGGAAGGGAAAGGAACAGTAAAAATTTGGCAATGCGGGGAGTGAAGTAGCCCATGTGCAAAGTACTTGCTCTGCAAATTGGAGTGCAAAGGAGGCAGAATCTTGATCAAGTAAACTATCAAGGTCACAAGGCGTGAAAGAGATATTAAGTGCCTCAGTCAATTTACCCCAAAGTTCATGGTACAGAAGTTCAACGTGATAATCATTACCAATTGTCAATTTGGTAGACAAGATAGTTGGTTGATAAAATTGGCCAATTCAAAAAAGGAACTTGGGAAGAAGATCCAACTCAAACAGGAAAGATTGATACAAGTTGGGAGAAATTGCTTCATTAGGCTCAAGGGCAATTACTAGATTTAGAACAATGGGAGCCAAATCCATTAATGCCTTAAAATTGAGCTTGGCGACAAGATAACAAGGGATGAATGATTGAGAGTTTAATGATGAAAAAGCCAGCCCTGTCCCCTCTTCATAAAATTTGCACTGTTGCAGGAATAGCAGAAGAGGGAATTGCTGAATCAAGTTGACTCAGAGGGCTGGATCTAGCTGAAGTGGAAAGGATACCTCTTTGGGCAGTTCATGACTGCTCAAAAATGGGAGGCTTCCACTTAATTCAGACTAAATAAGATTCTTTCTTAGAAAGAATTATTTGATGAAGACATTCTTAACTGATAATCTGGTCAAGCGGGGGGATGTGTGGGAATTTATATGACCACATTATCCATTTTGCAAATTATTTAAGCTTCAATTGATTTAAAATAATTAGTTCATTTATTTAATTTAGCTTATTGATTAAGCTTTGAGACGTTGATCAATTATGCCATCTCTTTGCAATAATAACCAATTAAAATGTTAATTGTGATTCACAAAGGATTGAATTCAATGAAAATTATAATTCCTATTTTTTCAGGGATTTTTGCTGACAACGTGGATATGAGTAAATTAGCTTAATATGAGCATTTACTCATGGGAAATCGTCAGGTTTGGTAGCTGACATGTTAGCTGATATGAATGGCGATTTAAATATGCTATTCCTCATGAATATCATCTGATAAATCTCCCAAAAATGAACCAATATCTCTTTTCTGTCGGCTATGCATGCTGAGACCATTGTAGATATCCCTTTTTGTCAGCTATGCGTGCCAAGACCATCGTAGATATACCTTTTAGTCAGCTAGGCATGCTGAGAATATTGTGGTTTCAGGAATACCCCTAACACATGTCCTTCACCATTTTACCCTATAAATATTCCCTCATTTTATTAACAATAAACACCTTAGACCTGTGAATACTCTATTGCTTTCTATTGTTGATTGTTTACTTCAAAGTGAAGTTTTGAAGAAGTACTTCCAGTCTAAGTATCAACTCCAGAGTGAGGCCAAAGTCAAA
>JAKSZP010005877.1:0-50024 GCA_022478985.1 Massospora cicadina | reverse complement strand
GAATGCGTCAAAGCTATTCTGAAACTATCCTTGAATTCCCCTGACCCTCAAACAGTTTTAGAACTGATTGGTTGGATATTGAGAGAAATTGCTTTTCTTTTTGCCCCCCCACATGGTGCCAATAAATTAAAAACCCCATATTTTGATAAATTTTTAAGCTTAATATTTTATTATTATTCTTGTGGTATAAAACCCCCATTGTTGGATTTTGAGGGAATAAGCACCAAGAGAGAATCAACAAACCCAAACACAACATGCATATCTAAACTCTTCTATTATATCTACTTTCACTATGTAAAGGAATAGTACATTTAGTTAAATAGAAAAACATATGTAATTAAAAAGGAAATACAGTAGACATTCCAAGGGAAACAGACAACCTTATTAGAAGACTAATAGTTTGTACAACATCCTCTGTTCTTTTGGAGCATATGAATAAAAGTATAAGTGGACGCAACAAGAAATCAAAGAAATCTTATTATTTAACTGAGGCAAGCTGACCAGGGGACGGGCATTACCAAATATGTGTGTAAAATGAAGAAAGATAAAATTGGGCACCCCAGGGTACTCAAGTTACCCCTGTTGCCAGCGGGACTGCCAGGTATGGGGGGTTGGTGCACTACTCTGAGGGGGTTTCCCCCGCTATGGAGCAGGTGTGAAGGAAGGGGTCTGTGTGTAGGAACCAGAGTGGGAACCACGATTCTATGAGCGCCTGTTGCCTTGGCCTCATATATCCATAGAGCCAGGCTTGGAAGTGCTCCAATAAGTGGACGTGGAACCTGTTGATAACCCCATGAATGGTTGGGACTGTGCCCCTGAACGCATCTAAGGCAATGGTGTGGATTGTCCACATTGCAATGGGTATCATTAGGGAACAGAGGGTAGATGGGATTGGTGACTCAATCTGGAGCGCGAGGAGGCTCTTTGATATAGAAAATTCCTGCTCGTTTTGGATCTTAAGCAGCGCGCGCGACTTCCTTCCATATGGCTTTGGATGGGGGCATGTTTCTAGGCGGTGATGTAGGGAGCCCTCCCCTCCACATACTGCGCAGGTTGTGTGGAGGGAATTGGAGCAGTCCGCCATCCTATAGGTCCTTCTCAGACAGCGCCAGGCGTTGGCTCTTATTCTCAGCTGTAGGAGTGGGTGGTGCGTCATTTTCCACACTGCCTTCTGTGTGGTTAAGTCATAGGGAATGTCCAACACATCTAGGTATTCGATTCTAGCAATGGTTGGGGTTGTAGCAAGCATGTCTCTCTGGGGGTGGTTTTCTGGATTTCTTAATTTGAAGTGGGGGCTGGGTCGTCCCCTTCCCTGCACAGTGCCTGTGTTCTCTACAGTCCATCCCATGCAGCGGATGGTTTGGAGGATGCATTTGAAGTGAGGGGAGGTTCCATGCGGACCCATTGCAGTAGGGTGTTTAGCAAGGTATGATAGTAGTCTGGGTGGGCTATGTGGGTTGGTTAATTTGAGCGCCTGTGCAAAGTTAGTCCTCGCTGCCCTGGACCAGTGTTGTTGTGGGAGGTCTGGGGCAAGGACTTCCTTTATCCAGGTTCCCAGGATGCGGTTGGCGTGGCTCTCAAAATCTATTAGTCCCATGCCTCCGCTTGAGCGTGGGCCAAAGAGTGTTTCCATCCATATGGGAGGGTGGGAGCTGGGCCATAGCCAGCCCTGGATGAGCGCGCGGATTGAAGTTATGAAGGTAGGTGAGAAGGCGATCGCGTGGGCAGGGTACCATAGTATTGGGAGGATGAGTGAGTTAGCAACTGTTACTCGCCCCATTAGTCCTGGGGATCTTTCCTTGAGGGAGGCGACGCAGGTGGATATCCATTGTAGCAAGTTTCTTTCCATTGTCTCATTGGCATATCCCCCTGTTTCCAGCCATATCCCAAGGTGGCGGACAGGAGTGGTGGTGGGAGGTGATGCAAAGGGTAAGATGAGTGAGTTTTTCCTTTGTATGGGGGTATGAGGTTCTGGTGTTGTAGCCCAGTTGTTAGTGTACTTGCCTAAGAGAATGATTTCTGTTTTCCTTTTGTTGAGCGATGCGTTGCTCACCATGGAGTATTCCTCTAGGGTGCGTTCCAGCTGTCAGGCATCATCATTGTTAGCTATACCTGCCACGCAGTCATCCGCAAAGGCCAGTATCTTGACTGTTGGCTGTCCTTGTGCAGTTATGCCCATGAGGCGTGAGTCAGTTATGCGGAGGAGTGGGTCAAAACTGAAATTATACAGCAGTGGGCTGAGGGGGTCCCCTTGTTTGAGCCCTCTGTGTGGTGTGATCTTGTTAGTTAGGAAGCCAGGGCCGCATACAGCCATGGTTGCAGATTCTGTGAGGAGCATCGCCCAGTTTATGAATCTGGGTGGGAGTTTGAAAGCGTGTAGGCATTCCTTTAGGTATGGCCAGCTAACGCGGTCATATGCCTTTTCCTGGTCTAAGAAGACTAGGGCTCCAGTTGCTTTGGACTGACATATGTTTGCAACAGGGTGTATGTTGTTCCAGATTGAGCGCCCTGGTATAAACCCAAACTGGTTGGGTGACAGGACGTCAGAGGCAATTGCGCCTAATCTGGCTGCTAAAATTTTTGTTAGAATTTTTGTGTCAGTATTAGATAGTGCGATTGGACGCCAGTTGGCCAGGTCCAATTTGTCACCCTTTTTATATAAGGTTATGACATATGATTCATGGCCACCAGGTAGGAGGCGTGTTTCCAGTAAGCACTGGTTCATAGACGCCAATAGGAGGGGGCAATTTGTTGAAAATATTTTTTTGTAAAATTTGTAGGGTATCCCATCAGGCCCTGGGCATTTCCTACGTGGTGCACCGCGGATTGTATCCCAAAGCTCCTCCCATGTAATTAGGTTTAGAATATTGTAATTTGGCGGTGTGCTTTGTATCCCAGCGTTTTGTATAAATTTTTTGATTTTTTGTGGGTCTGTCAGCATATTGCAGTATAATTTGGTGTAATAACGGTGTACTTCCACCTTGACCTCCTCAGGGTCAGTTGCCACGGTGCCATTAGTCTTGTGGACCTGTGTGCATGTGGGCTGGTTGCCATGGGAGTGGAATTGGTGGAAGAAATATGTCAAGCAGGTTTCGCCTTCCTTTATGAACTTACCTTTGTTTGATACTTTGATTCTGTGTTGGTGTTCAAAGATGAGGGTGTTTAGTCAGGCAGATATTTCCACCCATTTGCATCCCCAGTTGGGGCTATAGCCAGATCTCGGGGTATTTAGCTCAAGGTGGTCCAGTTCCGCCAAGGTACGCTTGATTGTGGCTGTGTCAGTGGTGTACTTATGTGATGCGAGATGTCAGGTTTTGTTGATTAGTTCCTTTTTAAAATTTGCCCATGTTACAATGGGATCTGAGGTGAATGGGGCTGTGAATTCTGGGTTTGTAGCCTCGTGTTTGACCCAGTCAGATATTTTGGGTAATTTTATGTTTTCTGGGTGAAGCTTTCTCCAAGGCAACACCTGTGCATGGGTTTGGGTTGGCAATAGCTGCACCATAACAAGTCGGTGGTTGGAGAAATTGACTTTTTTTGTTGTAAATTTGAAAATCTTGATCGTTGGGATTGTGGGACAAGGATGTGATCAATGCGGCTCATTGATATGAGCGCTCCCTCGCATATGTTGGGCCATGTCATGTGGGGAAGGAGTGGTGAACTGGGGGAGGGGCATCCTGTAGGCCAAGGGATGCCTTCATTGTGCAGAATTCAATGTGCCCCAGTGGGTATCCCCTGGGGTTAGGCCATCAGTCCATGTCAGGGTTATTCCAGCAGTTAAAGTCGCCCAACAGGATAGTATCTGGTGGGAGGGTGAGAGTTGGAACAGTTTCAAGAAATTTTTTTCTCTCATTTGCAGTGCACGGTGCATAGATGCATGCTATTGAGATTGTTTCCTATTGGCATGTGATTGTTGCTACTAAGATGTGACTGTGAAGGTATGAAGATGAATTTGTAATTTAAAATTTCTTTTATTTTGGATGATCACCCCACAGTGGGACGTCCATACTGATTGTGATGGTGAGACCCTGGTTGACCAGGATCCTTCTTCCCCTTGTAAACAGTGGGTTTCTTGGATGGCCAAGATGTCTACAAGGGGTTTTTGCAGGAAATTTAGATTTTTGGCTTGGGACGTTTGAGCCCTGGCTCCTACGATGTTTAGCGTCCCTATTGACAATGAGGTGCCTGCGGCGCCTCAGGAGTGGTTGGGAGGACCCTCTGGCCCTATCCCACCACAGCTCATTTTGGCCATGCTCCACGTCTGTACTCCAACTCTTTCAGTGATATTGTCAGTTCCCTTGATCTGACTCAATTTTTTGTGGGAATTGCAGTTTTTGGATTAGCATTATCTTTTCCCGCACATGTCTCATGATAGTTCAATGTAGGTGCTTATTGTGTTCTGTAATTTTGGGGTTCAAATTTGGAGAATTGTGCACCGCATTTTCATCCATATTGTGGCTGAATTGTTCCTCAATGCGTGCATATTTGATGTCGCTTGGTGACTTAGTTGAGTTGCTGTGAAAATTTTCAACCTGGGCATATTGTTCTGATTGGTTGGCTCGGTGTATATCTGAAATGTCCTCCTGAATTTGCCCAAGGGTCAATGGATGATTCCGCGTGCACCACCACTTTGGCCAATGCCCGCTTGCAGGCTTTTTGTGCCACTTTGCGTTGTTTGTTTGTAACTGGGTCCACGATTGAGTAAAGTCCATCTTCACCCCAGCGGAATGAGTGGTGACCATTGGTCATTCTGGCAAAGTTTTCATTACTTTTGTCTATGGCTTCCTCACAGTAGTCTGCTTCCATTAAGCCCTCCTTCATGGGGCATGCATGTTCCTTGTGTCTTAATGAACCGCAGTGGTTGCATATAGGTGGTTCACATTCTGGTGTAACTCAGAATGCAGATGACTGTCCACCATCTTCAAAGTGAAATTCTGCTGTTTGGGGGATTCTTGATAAGTCATCTTCCACTTTGGGGAATGGGTTGATCATGGCGATAGCTTTGCCTGTGCACAGGGTGGGCATCAGGTGAAATCTTTGTAATTTGAGTTGCATAATTTCTCCATAGGCTACGAGGCCTTTGCGGAGCTCCTCCTCAATTACCTTACAAGGAAGGTTGGTAGGGAGCGAGTCTAATGAAATGAACAAAGTTTTCACTTTGTTCCATCTGGTGTGCGTGGTGTGCACTATTTTTTTGCCCTTGAGGAGGACAATTTCAATGCAGATTTTTGCTGCGGCATTGGCTTCATCAGCTGTTTTGAAACCAATATCAGTCCAGCTATGGCCATGTTGTTGGTGGCGACATATACCGCGTGAGGGAAAAGGGAGGGCTGTGCCTCACATGTTTTCTCCCACAGGGTTGGGGACTCATCCCCAAAGAAGAGTCAGAGCCCGTGTTCCACCTTTGAAAGGGGTTGGTTGCATTAGATGTACATGTACTGATCTTGTTTTATAGTAAACATCATAAACACAGATGTTGTCTGAGTTTATGGTTTCTTGGCGGATTGGATTCCTGGTCCCCCTCCAGGGCGTTTCTTGCCCTTAGGTGCACCTGTTAGTGCACCGCTTGATGCAACGCTCGCCCAGGTTGTATTAGATTTATTATTAAAGTCGCCCATCTCTCCTGTCTGTATATCAAAAAAGTTTTTTGAATCAAATCATAGTAACTAAAGTGATTGTTACAGGAATGAAAAGCCGAAATCCAAGAAATCTTAATGAATATTATTTGTTTTAAAGTTTAAGAACTAAATCAACTAGTCTCAAGTGAAAAATTAGTATCTTAGCTTAGGCACAAAAATGATAAAATTGCATAACTAAACCTTGAATTTAATCTGGCATTTATAAAAAGGTCCAGACTATATAGTATAATATGTTTTGCAAATCAAAAAGCTGGTTAAAAGCTTTTTAAAAACTAGAGACAGTGTTGATAACTGATGAGAAAAGCTCAACTGAAGGGTTTTTCTTGCCATCGGAAAAAGTTTTTATACATTTACAACAGTGTCAGGATTTATGATAAAAACAAATCAGATCTCCCACTTCCAAATTAAGCTGCAGTGAATCAACTCTTAAGCCTATTTGAACAGAGCCTTGTCTTACTGGCACCAATCCCAAACTCAATTGGGAATCCACCTGCATTTAAGGATCAATGGAGATGACTTCAGGAGTCTCATCCCCACTTTTGAGTCATGTGAAGTGGAGTTTCCACCAATCCGGTCATGGGGGTGGCGAAATACAATGAGGGTGCCAAACAGGCGGTCAATCTGGAAGGCCATGAAAGATCCTGAACTGATGGGGCCACAAAGATCCTTGAGGCACTGTGTCCCAATGCACTTTATAAATATCAACACGTTTTAATCTAACAAATTACATTTGTATCTAATCCATTCTTCCATTTTCTTTTTGACCTCCGCTCTCTTAAACTGGCCCAGTTCAAACACTGGTACAACCCTTTTAGCAAATTTTCAGCTTTGAGCCCACCTACGGACCTCAGCAACAGTCCAAAGAACTGTAACGCTGACAAACAGCATACTAAAAAGTATTTTGAATATTGAAAATAGATATCTGGAAAGGGAAAAAGTTAGTCCTTTATACAACAGATAGTACCAAAAATGTCATGATCTAGTTTACTAAAATGAGACATTTGTAGTAATATGGCTCATTTTTAGCACCTAGCTTGCTAGATCTAAGTGAAATTTCTGTTAATATAATTCTAGACCATTTGGTTATGCCAAATTGTTTATCATATTAAAGTATGTCAATATGATAGTGAAGTCAGAAATTTGCTGACCTAAGTCTGTTTAACTCCTCATGCATCCACTTTTGCTGACCCATGATATAGAAGCTTTCCTTCAAATACAAGAGCAACTCATATTGAAATTCTAATGTTCTTTTTTGGCGCGTTTTGCCGCTTATAACATCAAATAAACTGTTCTTAGTCTAACTAAGGATTTCACATTTTTGGCTTTGCCAGTTCTTAAATTCTTTGGATGATTTAGTGGGCTTAACCCATTTCAAAAAGAAATTAACAGATGACAAAGGTCCTTTTATACCTTCTGACCATAAATAGATTGATGGCTGGTGACAATGATAATCAAGGCTCTTTTGAACCCTCAAGTGACCAATATGAATTTAAGTCAACAATTGCTAAACTAATTCAAAGATGCCTATAACAGTTGAATTACATTAGTCATAGAATTTGCTCATTCAAGAATCAGCGTTGCACAATCTGAATAATAACAAATTGGGTAAGCAACTAATTTCCAACAAATGAACCATGACACAGAAAGAGCCACAGGATACACAAGAATCACATTTAATAAAGAACACCAAGAATAATAATTAAACCACAGGATCCACAGTACAAGACAATTTCTAGACCAAGAAGGTTTAACTAAATTGGGGATTTGCAATCCACCCTAAAATAGAGCAAAAGCCCAGAATTGCTATTAAGACGTGACTGGTAATTATTAATCAATTCTCAAGTATTATTATCTAGACCCATAATTTCTCTTTCATTATATAAAAATTTTATATATTTGATAAAATACTAATAGTATCTCACTAAATATACTTTTTGTTTAATTTTACATTCAATTATATAAATTGTTTAACTTGCAGAAGAGATATAGTCAAAAAGGTTGCCTAATTTTAGTTGTCAAATAGAGGTTGAAAGGATTCCTAGTGTTCCTAAGAGAAGTCATCATCAAGGCTTATCTAAGGCTTAGCACAATTATACGCTCTTTATTATATGTAAAAACTTGATAAAATTAAAAACAAAACCTTCAAATGGCTTTGCCATAGCACTTGTGAACAAGTAATTGAGTTATTGCTAGTGGTCCATACCTACCATCAGCATCAAATGAGAAAATGGGCCGCTTTAGCTATAAGTGGTGCTTACTACAGTCGGCGCCGCCAAGTGAATGAGAAAATTCTAATGAAGATATCATGGAAGTGTATCATGGATATGAAAAACCTAGAAATTATATATCTGAAAATCATTAATATGTAATGGAAGAGTTAGAGCAATGAGTAGCTCATATAGTGTTGTCAAGAGCTAGACTGCCAGCAGCAGCGCAAATTATGGATATGTCATGTATCAATTAAAAGACAGAGTTTTATTAAAAAAATATTGCTCTCATCCTTGATTACACATGATTAACAACAGATTTGAATGCCACAACAAGTTGGATTACCTGAAGCATGACATTGATAACATGCACGTTCAGCCTCATATGCCCACAGATAGTTCTCAATGTAATAAAACAGACACTAGGTTTTGGGACCTCTTCACTGGTCATTCAAAATGCATGCCAAAAATGAACCCAACGAGGATCACAGATTTAGACTGTATCATAAGACTAATCTCACTTTTGTCAAGGGAATTTTTAAAATTTGCATAAAGCATTGTCTTTTTGTATATTTCACAGGTTCTCTATCACTCTTTACAGTATATTTTTTATGATGTCTTAATACTATAAATTTTTACAACAGTAGTAAAATACTCTGATCTATAGTCAGCTCTTATGATAAACTGTAATCTGATTACGCACTCAGTGATGTTGTGACTTACTGTTTTTGTCAGCTCAGCGTAGTTTCATTTAATCTAAGTTATACTCTTATGAAAACGTAAGCCTCACAAACTAGTTGATTTTTTGACCTCATTGTAATATATATACTTGAAATCTCACTATTTGCGCTGTTCAAACTGTTGGCCTCATTAGGTACCACAAAGTTCTTTAGAAGTCTCAGAGTTTTTTGAACGATGTACATTTCTTTCATGTTATTCTTTGTAGGGCCCAAGGCCATCCTAATTATTAAAAACTTCTCTGTAATCTTACATTAACTCCCAACTTGGATCCTAGCTGCATCAAGAACATTTCTGGATGTTTTTTTTTAGTACTAGATGGTCCCAACCCAAGGGGGGTTTCTGGATGTTTATAGTTTTTGAATTTATTGTGGGGAAGGCCAACCAGGGGATGGACACTTCTGAAAGTAAACACGAAAGAAAACAAAACTTAGTAACAGGAAAGGCACCCCAGAGAAGCGATACTATCTCCTGTTGCCAGCGGGAACGCCACTATGGGGAGGAGGGGGAACGTGTAAAGGGGTCATAACCTCAATTGAACATGTGTGGAGGAAGGGGTCTAAGTTGATGAACCAGACTGGGAACCAGGAGGAGACCAGCTGACAGCGACGCGGTGGGAGGTACCCAAACATCCACGCTTGAAAGTGGTCCACCAAATGGGACCAGAATCTGTGGACAGCTTCTGGGAGGATGGGGGTGGAGCCTGCGATGGCATCCAAGACAATCGTGTGGATAGTCCACATGGCGATTGCGACCACCAGAGCACGGAGGGAGGGTGGAAGAGGGGATACCATAGATATAGCAAACATATCTCTTGACAGACTGAAGGGATGTGTTTGATCCTGGCCAAGCAGACTTGAACTTCGCGCCATATCGCTTTAGAGGTAGAACACTTCTCCAGGCGGTGGAACAGCGTTCCATACTGGCCACACACAATGCAGGATGAGTGTAAAGCGTTAGAGCGCTCAGCCATATGGTACACCCACCTCAGGCAGTGTCACACATGGGAACGGATATGAGGCTGCAATAGAGGGTGGTGTGTGTATTTCCAAATAGTCTTCTGGGTCTCAAGGGAATAAGGGATGTCCATCATGTCCAGGTAGTCCACCCTGGATAGGACATGGGGCCGTGTGGGGATCAAAACATCTTGAATGGGTAGCCCCTGTACCTCCTGTGTGAACCGAGGAGAGGGGCGGCCTCTCTGGGCTGTGTGTCCACTAATATGGATTCTCCACTCAGCGCTCCACATGGAGAGGAGGATTCGTTTGTAGTGGGTTTTAGTACCGTGAGGACCTGTGGCCGATGGGTGGGAAGCCAGATATTTCATCAAGGAGTGAGGGTTTGATGGATTGTTAAGGCCCAGGGCGCGGGAGAAGTTGGAGCGGGCCATGCGGGACCAGTGTTGGGAGGGGAGCGTAGGGGTGGTGACAGCCGCAATCCAGGTGCCCAGGATCTTGGCAGCATGGGCTTTAAAGTCGAGCAGGCCCATGCCACCATGTTGACAAGGGCCAAACATGACCTCAAGCCGCACTGGTGGTGGGCGGCCTGACCAGAGCCACCCTTGTAGAAGGGCATACATAGATTTGAAAAAACCCAGGGAGAAGGCGATGGCGTGGGCACCAAACCAGACTTTGGAGAGGAGCATAGAGTTATCTAAAACAACCCTGCCAGTAAGGGAAGTAGGGTGGGCTCTGAGGGAGGCGATGCGCTTTGTCACGTTGTCTAGAATACGACTTTCCATTACTGCTGAGGCATACCCACCTGCCTCCACCCACACGCCCAGATGGCGGACAGGCCCTATGGTAGGGCGTGGCACGAAGGGGAGCACAAGTGGGGCGGTGTGGGGTGAGCAGGGAAGGCGAGCACGTGTGTGAGCAGATGGGCCGGGCTGGGCACTGGTCGCTGGGGCCCAGCAGGTTTGATACCAACCAAGGAGGATGATTTCAGTTTTGGAAGCGTTCAGTGCAGCATTACTTACCCGGGAATACTCCTGGATGAGAGCTTCAAGCGCGCGTGCATCTTGATTATTAGACACCCTGACCACACAATCATCTGCAAACGCCATCATCTTGACTGGGGCTTGGCCTGGTGCATGGACCCCAGTGAGGCGGGCATTCACGTTTCAAAGTAGTGGGTCAAGGCTGAAGTTATATAAGAGTGGGCTAAGGGGGTCCCCTTGGCGTAGGCCCCTTTGAGGGTGGACTACTTCCGTGAGGAAGCCTGGGCCACGCACTGCCATTGTTGCAGATTCCGTAAGCATCATCACCCAGCTGATGAAGCGAGGGGGTAAGCAGAAATGGTGGAGGCAGGCCCTGAGGTATTCCCAGTTTACTCTATCATATGCCTTCTGTTGGTCCAAGAATACTAGTGCCCCAGAGGCTGTGGACTGGCATGCGTTAGCCACAGAGTGCACATTGTCCCAAATCAACCTTCTGGGTATGAAACCAAATTGTTCTGGGGAGATGGTGGCAGAGGCTATAATCCCTAGACGGTTAGCCATGATTTTAGTTAAAATTTTTGTATCCATGTTAGTTAGAGAAATGGGGCGCCAGTTGGCTAGGTCTAGTTTATCCCCTTTCTTGAAGAGTGTGATGGTGAAGGCCTCTTGCCCTCCTGGTAGAAGGCGCGTATCCAGAAGGCTCTGGTTAAGGGAGGCAAGCAGCAGTGGGGATATATATATGAAGTACTTCTTATAGAACTCATACAGAATGCCATCAGGGCCTGGGCATTTCTGATTTGGTGCACCGCGGATGGCGGACCAGAGTTCATTTGGAGTAATCAAATTCATTAACTCCAGGTATCAGGAAATGGTGCAGATGTGAGTGCTATCAAGAAATTTCGCCATTTCAGCTGGCTGAATTGGATCAGATTGGTACAACTTGGAGTAATACTTTTGTATTTTGATTGCCACTTTGGCTGGCGTATCCATGACAGAATCATCCAACCTCCGCACCTGTGTGCAGGCCACACTCTGGCGTGGTGCAAAGAATTTTTAAAAAAAATAAGCGGAGCATGTGCCACCCTCTGTAATGTGTTTGGCCCTGTACTGAACACAAACCTGATGTTTGTGTTGCCTTTCAAGCGCGTTGAGGTGGGCGGCTGCTTCTGCCCACTTCCAGCCCCAAGCAGGGCTGTAGCCCATGGCTGGGATGTTGGACTCCAGGTGTGCCAACTCTGCCAGAGCGCGTGAGATGATGGCCAATGTAGCTCATGAGCATCAGGAGGAGAGGTGGTGAGCATGGCGGATGGTATCCGCTTTGAAGGCTGACCATGTGGAAATTGGGTCCACGCAAAATGGTGTAATAAACTCTCTTGTCAAAGTCGCTGATTCCACCCAAGTGGAAAATCCTGGCGACGCAAGTTTGGTGGGCGGAGTTTGCACCAATGTGGAGCCCTAGCCACTGTGATGGGTAAGTGGTAGGTTATTGAGACCAGCCAGTGGTCAGAGAAATCAATTTTTGATGTGTGGAAGTGGGAAATATAAGATCAAAATTTTTCTGGTGTGAGGATAAGGTCAATGCAGGACATGGACCTTAATTGGCCATCATGGATGTGGGAGCGCATCATGTTTTTGAGCAGCGGAGCTTGCTGCGGCAGCGCGTCTAGCAACCCAAGGGTGGCCTTTAGAACGCGAAGTTCTACATGACCCTGGGGGCATGGGATGAGGAAGGCCAATGGTCCGTGGATGTGTTTAACCAACAGTTCATGTCATTGACTACAAAAGGGTCAGGGGGTAGCAGAAGGGATTTGACCAATGAGAAAAATTCCTGATGCTCTCGTGCACAGGTTGGGGCATAAATGTTGACAATAGCATGTACCACATTAGCCCACAAAAATGTGACAATGAGGACTTGGCCATTGAGGAAGAATTTAGATAATAAAAATTTAAAAGAATTGTTTTTCTTAACAAGCACCCCACAGTGCTCAGACCAGAAGGATAGGGAAGGGAGGAGCATGGTTTTCCAAGCGTCCTCAGAACCTCGTGGACAGTGGGACTCCTGGATGGCCAGGATGTCCATGGGTAAATTTTTTTGTAAAAAACTCAGTTTCCTAGCCCGGGATGGTAAGGCCTTGAATCCAGCGATATTCAACATCCCTAAAGTGAAGGCTTCCCCTATCGCACCTTAGGTGTGAGGGGGTGGGCACCCAGGCCCACCATCCTCCTCTGGATCCCCACAGGCCTTCACGGTGGTGTGGGTGTTTGCAGCAACGATATAAATAGATTTGTTAATTTTAGCAGACAGGTTTGCGTCGTCTTTTGCCTTGCTTTTTGTTTCCCCGCTGTCAAACAAATTTTTTGTGGTGCGGATGAGTTTGGTGCACCAACGTTTGGGTCAAAAAAATTTTTCAGGTAGGTTGAAGACCAAATTGGTTTCAATCGGGGCTTGGTTGCAAAGATGGGGTGAGATTGAGTCGCCCATCAGATCCTCAGATTGAGAGGCCCAAGCCAATTGGGCCTCCCAATCTGATTGGTTGAGGGATTCCTAAGTTGCTTCTGCCGCGAAGGTTTCAATGTCCTCCTGGCGTTGGGAGTGTGGGATAATGGAGGCGACCTTGGCTGCTTCCTTGGCCGCGGCCTTGCGGGCCTGTTTGGCCTTATTTTGCTCTTGAGGGGAGACAGGCTTTACTAGTAAGTAGCAGCCTTGTGCTCCCCATGGGAAGGCCTCTCCAAAGCTGGTGGTTGGTTCATAGTGAGCCTCCCCATTGGCCATAACCGCTGAGGGGTGCTCTTGGAATGTGATGCCCTCCTTGGTGGGGCATGCATGTGCCTTATGGCCAAACGCGTCACAGTGGGTGCAGATGGGGGTGCGCTGTCTACGGTTACCCAGAAAGGGTGGGTGGTATGTCCTTCAATATTAATATAAGTTGAGTGCAGGATCTGGGTTAGGTCCTTCGCGATCTCCTTGGTTGGAGTCAGAACTGCAATGTCTTTGCCGGTGCACAGGTGCGGCATCAGCATAAAGCGTTGCATCTCAAAGGATTGTATTTCTCCATATATGGTTAGAACAGCTTTCAGGTGCTGCTCCAAAATGGCACGTTTGACTGTAGTGGCAAAAAGTTGAACGTGAGGAAAATTTGGTTGGATACTGTCCATCTGGTGCACTTGGTTTAATGACTTGCTGCCCTTCAAAGAGGTCAATCACAACGCGCACCAAAGCAGCTTTGTCTGCTGCCTCCTTGTTTTCAAAACCGAGATTCAGCCAACCACATGACATGGAGTGAGGTGCAACATACACCACAGTCGGGAAATAAGTGTGCACATCCCCACAAAATTTTTCCCACAGAGCTGTTTGGTGGATATCCAGGAACACCTGGACTCTGTATTCCACTGACAAGAGTGGTTGAGAGTGCGGCGTGTTGATGGACTGGTTACATTGCACCTGCCAAGTGAGGATTTCTGGGGAAATAGTAACCACCAGTTTTTTATTTTTATCTAATCCACCAGCTTCTCTGGGGCGTTTTCAAACGTTGGAGGTCGCGGGCCTACCACCTGTGCCTCTTACCTTACTTTCCCAACTTCTCCCTGACATGGGCGCAGACTAATCTCCTCTGTGAGATTATCAAACTAAATTCAGACTTTAATTGAATAAGTTGCAAAAGTGATTGCAACGAGAGAGAAAAGTTGCAACATATATTTTTGAGTCAGGCAAGTGTGATTATAGCTGATTTAGTTTTGTTATGATATATAATTTGTACTATGGCGAATTGTTAGTCTGACAGAAATATGTAGAATTTTAACTGTTTGATAGCTTTATAATTAGATATAGATTTTATAATTTGTAATTTTGGGCTATTCTCCTATAATTGTAAAATCTTGGAAGCTTTACAGGAACTATAACGCAATCCCTTCATATCTATGAGTATAGCATGGATGAAAAAAAGTGACAAGAAGAAGGCTTGATAAGTTCAGGAACATATGAGTAGAGAAGCGCAGGAGGAGATAGGATCCGCACTAGACCCCATCATGCTAGGGATAAAGTTAAAAATTAAAATCTGAGTTCAGGAGTCCACAAGACATTTAAAACACAAGGTAGGAATGTTCACCATGCGGATGTGGAGAAAATGATTCAGTTGTTAAATACATGAACCATCACTAAATAAAAGCACAGCAGCTTTAGATTATTAGTGCCTTGAACCTAGTCACTATGAAGTTGTTTTTGATCGATTTTTCTGGGTTTGCATATACAATTATTAATGATAAGACCTTAGCTGTAAAAACAATAACTCGCTGAAGCCATCAAGGAGGACTAAAAAAATAAAGACATTTTGAAACCAAGCCTAAGCATTAAAGACATCAGAAAATTTGTTTTTAACAAAGAGCGTTTCAATTTACTCAATGTCTCTAAAACAGACCTAAGGAGTGAGTATATTGCCCTATCAAATGGAGAGACCCATCTAAGCTAAGTGCAACAGTTGCTAACAAAATTTTTTTTATTAAATATACTTAAAGTTAAAAGAAGAAAGGGAGTAAGAAACAAAAGAAAAAAGTCTGAAAAGTCGTTTGAGTAGTTCAATAAACCAATAGAATTGATTATGTTGAGCCTAATCCAAGAGTAGAGTCAAATTACTATGTGATAAAATCTCTAAAATAAGTGACATTCTCTACCAGTATACAATCAAACCAAGAGAATCTTGAACCCACAGAATAGTCCAATTGGCCCTAACTTCTAAGCTGACCCAAGTATTGAGACTGTAATAGATGGAAAGAGATCATTTGACACTACCTTAAGAAGATTGCACAAAGTGATATAAAATAAATAAGGTTTGTAAAAAGTCTCAATAATATTTGTAATTAAGAGATTCATTTATACAGTCAGATAATTATTTAATGCGCCCTATCAATCATAAAGGGCTTTTCAAAAGACGAAAGTAACAATTTATAAGGTCAAATCTCTTGAAGCCTTGATTACTAGCGCCTATCAACATCATGTCAGACAAACTCATAAAGAGATTAAAATTACTACTGGACATTGATTATCAAGCCAAATTTAAAGCTGCCAGGTTGGAATTAACTAAATTACCTAGATATTATTCAGCAACGTGACTACAATTTGATGCATTTTTTTGTCTACTCAGGCTGTGGTGTATAAGTAAAATCACCAATTTGTTCTCCATAATGGTACAGTCCATAAATAGAGTTTGGATGAATCATCTACTTCATCAAGAGTTCAGTCAGTCTTTTCAACCACCAAATGCCATTGTTGTTCCAGGATTAGAAGAAAAGGAAGAAAAGAATGAACTTTGTCTAAACTGACCAAATAATTTATCCAGTCAGTCATATGTCAAAGAAAAGGCGTCAAATAAATATCTCCAATTTTGAAGCTGAATTAGGACCACCTCTATACGCCAGTGAATAATTTCTTCTTCATCCTGAAAAACAGAAGATAATGCTTATCAACATTAGTTTGACATATCAGAACAAATCATTTACAAGATATACTTTCCTAAAAGGGTTGAAATTAAAACATCAAGTTATTAATAAATTCTATACCTCCTATCACCAATGAGAGTTTAAGGCTCTACTTGTGAGAACTATGAAAAGCCTGCACAAGCTAAAATGGGTTATACAGTATTTATATTTGAGACGAACTAGTTTTAATGTTGAGTCATGAATGCAATAATCAGAATAGATGAAAATTGAGTTGCAAGAGTCAACTTAACAAGAATCATTTGAACTCAAAAATCCTAGACCAATATGAGGCCATTTATTTGCTGAACTCAACGAGTATGTGCTTTGAAAAGAAGGGGTCCACAGGATGATACTGGGACTGTCTTTAACTTCCAATTTAAAGCCTACTATTTGTCCAAAGTGAAAAGACTATTTTAATAGAGCTGTAACATTTCTTGGATATTGATATAACACGCTCATCTTAGTGACCTTGAGCGTCAACACTCCTACTAGTAAGAAAGAAGGATGAGACCACAGGTCTATCATAAACTTCTAAAGATTAAAAGAATTGGCTAATTAGGTTTTATAATCCTTGCCACACTTCAATGACGCCTTGAGATGGCTTATAAATCACAATAAAATCTACACGATGGACTTATCCAGTAGTATAGGAATATGGATTATCCTCGGAAGACCAGAAGAAGAGTTTTTTGGTAACTAAAAAAGGTATTTAAAAGTAGACATATATACCACATGACTTGTGCAACAGTACAGTTATGTTCCAACAAGTTATGAAAAGATATTTGGACACATGAAGATGTTTAATGTGATCATCTAATTAGAGATATTTTGGTACTAAGAAGAACTTATAAAGTGCAACTTGAACACCTGAAGGAAACTTACTTGTTTAAGAAAAGAACAACATTAAGTGAAACAAAGCAGATGTCCATCTTTAAAGAGTCAGTTAGAGTTTATAAGTCATGAAGTAAAAAGAAAAGGAATCAAACCACAACAGCATAATGTCATAGCCATAACTAAGGTAAATTTGCCAAAAAGATGTAAGATGTCCAAGTGCTTTTAGGCATGGTGGTTTACTAATGTTAATTTGTGTTAAACTTCACGGACATTGCAGGACCTCTTGCCCACTTTCTGAGAAAGCGAGTAATCTTTACATGGTAACAAGAACATGATGCCGCTTTAATAAACTCAAATAACTCTTTATGGAAGCAACAATCTTAATATTTCTAGACTTTAAATAGTCGTTTTATCTTTACAAAACCACAGCGATGTAGAGATGGAGGCTAATTTTATACAAATGAATGAAGACATATCAACCTAATATTATAAAAAACGTTTACTAGAGTTTATTGCAAGTATATAGTCACCAAATAGGATTGTCTAGTTGTGATTCAAGATGTACAACACTTATGATACTTTAACTATGTAGTTAATTCCAGTATCATCAATGTCCATGCCTACTTGAGATGGTCAACCAACATGAAGTATCCTAACGAGCGCCTTACCAAAATGGTAAGTTCATTTGAAAGGCACTGATTTTGAGATTCTACACCAAGCTGGAGAGAAGCAACTGAATGAAGATGGCTTATTTCTTACCAACTTTAACTATACAAGCCTTTTAAATTGATAAGACTTATTATCTATCTATAATGCCAAAGTGAATGGGAAGAAGGGCTTGAAGAAGTGATAACGATTTTATTGTTGTTAAAAACTGACAGGACTCAGAAATAAATATTATGAGATGTTTTCATAAGAATTTTTTTGCTATTTGTTAAGCTGAAAAGTGAATGGATGTCATAATGGAAGGGTCTTGCAAAATTGACTCATATGATTACAAAAGATCTATAAACAATTTTAGGAAAAGCTCTAATGAAAAACAATTTTAGATAATATCAATCAGGCACTAAAATTCTGCCTTAATGTACCCAGCATAAGCTGATACCAGAGAAAATTTTGAAAACAGAATTTAACTCCTACATCACCCTTTCAAAATGACTCCAATAACTTCAAAACCATTTCCAAAGTTATCCAGTGAAAATCAGATTAAATTCGTTTTCATAGACCACTTAGCCAGGTGGGGGTAGAAGCGTTTGAAGTCAAGGCGTTTACATCAAGAGTTACCATGAGATTCCTATAAAAATTATTACTTGCCATGAATATTCAAAAGTATTGCTTTCTGATATTGGACAGAATTTTTTAGACGTGGTGAGACACTTTATGAACCTAGAGAAATAAAACAATAGTTCACAAACCTTATATTTATTTTTTGAAATGGGAAGCGTGGAATGAGTCAATGGGACTAGCTAGAAATTAGAGATGATTTAACTAACCACACTTCCAATTGGTATATTTTGTTGCCATCAGCCCTGTTCGCTTACCAGTTAAGTTACCACAGTAAAAACTCATGTCACCCTACAAAGCGCTCTATAGATGAGAAACCACGTTTTATAAACTTGTTAGAACCAATCATGGACTCTGACAAAAGTAATATAAGCTTAAAGATACTAATACTAGTTACCCAAGGAGTTGATATAATGACAAATCAACAGAAATAATTAAGTAATTATGGAGAGTACCAGAGAGTAATTAAGAGATAATCTAACCATATTTGAAATAGGACATAAGGCTATGTTTGATCATATGTGTGGAAGATAACCTAAAAAGATACAGGCCGCCTGGAAAGGACCCGAAATTGTGTTAATGAGAAGAGAAACATAATATTTCATAAAACGTGATATAACCCAAATCACCTACAACTAATTACACGCAAGACATAATAAACATTTCCTCAGGTCTCATCTTGGGAAGGACAATGTTAAGAAATGCTCAACTAAAAAGGGTTACTTAGACTTCAATATAGAACTAAGAAAAACCCATGATATATAGAAATGAGATGAACAAAAACTTAGGTATCCAGAAAAAACAAAAATTGAAGCCTTCTATAGCTAGTGACCAAGCTTTTACAATTTATTATTAAGCATTATTTTAGCTGGACGCCAATAAATTTGATTACTGATGTAAAAGATGATAATAAAGTTTAATTCCCTTTTATACTATGGAAACCTAAATAAATTGATAGCTGCTAATGATAGCCAAACCCCTTCTGATGTCACCGTTGATGGAAAAATTTTCAATATTATGTGCAATATAAGGCCCATATGAGCATCATTACAAGAATTTTTATTTCCAAAGTAAGTAATAACGAATTATAGAGCCTGAAACAATGACATCCAACCAGTCAAAAAAAACTTACAGGATTCACTTAAGATATCAGCAACAAAGTGTCATAAAACTCTATAAACTATGAAAACCACAGAATAACTTAAGTAATGAACCAAAAAGATCAAGAAGAACTAGGGATATGGAGTCCAAGAACACTGAAACCAAGATGAGAGCACACAATTGCAATAAGGACCTGACTGAGAATAATTAAATTATCAAGTACAATTATTTAATCCTAAATTTTCTTTATTACCTATATACTAGATTTTATATTTTCAATAAGACATACTTTTTAATATATCACAGAATCTACTTTTTTACTTATCTTACTTTGGTGCTAATAACGTCAAAGCTAAAGGATTTAAATAAGCACAAGTGTCAATTTAAGGTTGAGAGAGTCCCATTTGTTTAAAAGAAGTCATCATCAAGAATTTTTAAAGCTTCAACACAGCTGACATACTAAAACCCATGAGTAGAAGTCTCATACAATAGAAGATGCAAACCTCCAAATGGCCTGAAAACGTACCCTGTGAAGAATTTATGAATTATAGCCCTAGTTATAACTCTCAATCAGCATATTATGAATGAGAGGGCCAAACTCGCATTAATTGCCTAACATTGTGAGTCTTAATTAACATTTTCTTTTATAAGTTAGATTACTATTTTTATAAGTATCATTTCTATGATCTCCTAAATTGCGTAAATCACCTACTATCAATCAAGTTTTAAAATTGACCAACATAGTTGCTATAGAAGAGCACACCATATATGCTAGAACCTCACATGTATACGTTGTTATCTTTTATAAATTCTACTAAACTAATGTATGGTTGTTTCTAGACCCATCTTTGCAAGTTTGGATCATAATGGAGATATCTTATATAATTTTTGCAGAAAACAAAATTACAAACTATAGTTAATCTTTATTGATCTTCTGCATATCATAAAAATATCTTAACTGAAAAATAGAAGCTAATTGTTCTATTTAAGAAGCAGTTCTAATTTATTTTGAAGCAAATTTCTTATTTAAGATCTGCATAATTTGTTTACTTAAAACATTAAATAGCATTTTTCCATAAAATAACACTTATCACAATATAAAAAGTACCATTTTTTCAGTATCAAGCATATTGATTATTCTAGACGCTTATAGCTGATAAGAAATACTGCTTCCCTTTTTACCCAAGTAAAATATTGTTAAGGTCATATGAAAGATTATAAATATAATTAGTTTAAGATCTTACAAACTATAATGAGCTCATACATGAATATATCATGCCAATTCTATGCAGTGTCAGTTGGATGCAGAAATGTAACCCTCTGACATATATCTAAACTAATTATATACTAAACTTAGTAGCTTGTAAATTAGCACACTAAAACTTAAAATGAAAATCTAAAAATCACTTTCATAAAATATATACAATTTTTTATATAAAAAATGAATTATATACATGGAGCATTCTATAGTAAAAAATAGGAATTAATTATTAAACAACATGATAAAATAGTAAGTAATTTTATTTAAAATTTTTAGGATCCTTATAGAAGCTATATGGACTAAGGTAAATTTGCACATTATTAAATAAAATATTATTAAATACAAAAAGTCTAGATATCAAGTTGAGGCGAATGATGCTATATACTTTAAATTTTTCTTACATCTTAATATAATAAGCATATTATTAATTTTCCAATAGTTGAAATTTGCCTTACTGCATCAAATTTCAGATGCACAGGTAATTTTGCGCAAAAACAGCAGGTTACTGTATGAGGACAGTAACCCAGAAACAAAGAAATAACAATCTAAGTGGTTACATCAACGTTTTTATTATATCAGAAATAAGCACAGCATAAAATACTAGTTTTAAAAAGTAGCTTCAAAAACTTGGAAAATGGTGGTCTTCTTCAAGGTGACAGGTGGCAGCATGCTAAAAGAACCAGATCCCCTCAAGATGCCCTTCCTTCATAATAAGCTATCCAAAAGATCTCAGATTCTCATTGACAACTATCTGGTAACTTACTGCACTTAGAAATTCTTGAATCATTTGAATAACTGTTCATCAAAGACAGGGAAGTTGGTATCTAGAGGTCAGGGATTTTCTCAACTATTAGCAATTGTACTAACATGGATGAGACATCAGAATTATACAAAGATCATATAAAAGCTTATAACAACGTTTTACGCCAACGTAAGGGCAAGTGAGATAATATAAGAGAAGTGATATGAATATTAGGGGTCGCAGGTTAATGTAAATTAATATGAAAAAGTATCAAAGGTAAAGTGCTAGAAGGGTTGTGAGGATCAATCATATGGTGATACTTGTCTTCAATTGTATTATCTCAATAAAAATTGTAGTAAGCTTTTTTTTAGCAATGCAGCCTGCCAAAGTTAATAGGAAATTTGCTACAAATTGACTGTTGGCATAGTGGCAATATCAATCAAAGAATTAGTTTAATAATTAATGGAAATGAGTTAATTTTAGATATGGTTTGTTTGTATGGTTGTTCAGACCAATTTGCAACCTTTCCCTGATATACTAAACATCAGAGAATAGATTTAGTGGAGTTAAATTGGGTCATTGTGAAGCTGTGGCTACAAGGCCAATACTTTACTGATACTTCTTTAAGAGCTAGCATGCATATAACTAATAAGCTCAACTTTGATGAGATCTTTTATAGTCTAAGCAGAAAAGTTTTCACTATGACCTTTAAGGGCCCTTTCCATATGTCATTTAATTTTTAGTTCTTCCAAATCCATGATTACCATATTATAGGTCTCACTCCCTGACAGTAAAGATAAGTAAGGTCCATTGGGACTTAGTGTCATGAATTCCTGTGTTTTACTTTTGAGCCAATGCATTTGTAAGATTATGTCTGCAATTAGATTACTTTTGTGTAAGTTTCCCTAGGTAAAGAGTAGAACCCATTTTTTCTTTGTGGACAAATTAGTATAAAATAGAAGGTTTTCTAAAATGTTTCCCATATAATAACTAAAATGGTGACCGCCCAATCAATGAGTAGAAAGCAGTAATATAAAACAAAACCATTATCAGGAAAAGGTATCAGTTGGATGGTTTGCATGTAATTAGCTTTTTCAGGACAATGACAAGGGTACTTATTGGTTGAGATACCCACTCAACCAGGGGGTGCGATGAAAGGGCCAAGCCAGCTGCAGTAGCATATATTTTTAAATCAAGTGAAATACTAAGCAATTTGGAGAATCTTGCACGCGGTTACATGCAACTTTTACTCATAATTACAAGGAACCAACTATGGTAAAGACTTGGAATGATAATGACAATAACTGTTCCTGGAGCACCAGATCTTCTCTAAAACTCTGTTTATAAAAATACAGGTTAAGTTTGAACTTTTGGCAGTATTTTTTCTATATTTAGAGATATTCTCATGTTGATTTTTTTGCTCACATTCCCAGCCAGTAAGATTACCAGGAATCGCTAGGGGATAATTCCCTAATGTGAGGTGAATTGGAAATTTGTTGACCCTGATTTTGGGGTAACTATGTTTGGGGGATTTTAGGTTATTCGCCTGGTCAGATCTGTCAAGATTGATCTGGATGAATGCTTAAGATCTCGTCAGGCAGAGTTGCTGACGAAATAGGGGCATCTGATAGTTGATAAATATCAGGTGTACTGATTGGGATTGATCAGGTTTCATCACCAACTAATTGGAAATGTAAGGAGTAAGTTGAGAGATGAGCAATGCCGCCTGCAACTAGCAAATCAATTATTTGGCATGTGACCTGACTTAATGGGTAACAAGTCCCATTACCTAAGCAGGTCGCTTGCTAAATATGGTTGGTTTGCTTGGATCAAGAGGAAAACGTTAGGGACATGTTTTTTGACTCTTTCCATTTTAAGTCTCAAGGATGTCTAACAACAGAATCCTAGCCAGGATAGGAATGACCATCACTGCTGAGACAAGGATGGGTGGTTCAACGGCAATGGCTGCCATTTCATAGAAGAGGTGTCAACCAAGGGTTGAGCGCCAAATCCTAACACTATAAATTACTTAAATTCACTAATAATAAAAAACGGAGTAAACAGTAGTTTTTACACATATAGTTTACAGTAGATATACCTATCACTTTTAATTAAGTCTCAGCTTGTAAGCTTTATCAGCATCCATTTGCTCTATTCTTTCTCAGGGATATTATTGTTATGTGCAATAATTGGGAGACTCTTTAAGGAAAAGAGTAAATATCTGAGTGGAAATCCCTAGAAGAAGCGGAATGTAATTGGGGATTGCTGCTGACTGTATGTCAAGCCAGAGAGGCTGTAAACGGAATTTAAGAGAAGATCAGGTTAGACGGTATAAGGGAACAAATACCTAATTCAAGATATCACAAGTATTTTATGAGGAAATACTGGCTGAGCGTTGGGCTGAGATCTAGGACTTCCATTCAACTACGGATAATAGTCATCATACTATTATTAATTATCATACCAACTATAATACAATGCGGTATGAATTGCACAAAAAACTGAGCCTGTGCAGGTAATAAGTTTATAGGGTTATTGGCCAAAAAATATTCAAGACCTATAAATTTTTACAAAGTGGTGCTTACTACTGGGGTATAGTTGAGTTGAAGAACTTAGAATGATGTCATATAAAGATGAGTTAGGAGAACTAAGTACAGAGTTAGCCACCTTTAATCAGAATGCCCTGAACTCAGCGGATCATCGAGAATTTGCAGCCTTGGAAGAAATAGTCGCCAAGATGGAGGAAGGGATTGATAATGTTGTGAGTTTTGGGAATGAGTTACTTAGAAAAGTAACATCATTAAAGAAGAAAGAAGGGACTAAATTTGAGAAGTCTTATTTCTGAAAATGGAGCGTGAAGTGGATTGCGTTCAGTCAAGAGCTTTCAGCGCTGATATTATCCACCTGATAAACCAGGTCAAGGAGCTAAAGCTCACAAATGTGATTGTGAGCCATATGCAGCAACAGATGTCAAAAAAGATTATCTTGTACAAAAAAAGAGAAGTCAAATACCCCAAGAAACATGCCACCCACTTTTGCCACTATTTTGGAGATGATGCCTAAAATCACTCCCCAAGTGATATGAGTAGCTGAGCCTAGATAGGTGGCTAGAGAAACTTCAGAGGAATTTAAGGCAACGTCGAAATGCTGAATTTCTATCAGGATAACACCCCAGTGTTTTTCTGACTGTTTGATATAATTATGTATGGATACAGTGATTGTCAAAAGGCATTAACAGTGATGAATTGCTTAGACAGCAATTTCCAAAACCTATTGTTGCCCCATCTGGAGGGGGACAGCTGATCATACGCAGAGGACAAAGAAGCCATTATGAAGGAATTTGGGTGCCTGACACACATGTTGAAGTGCAAACAAGAGTTTATGGGCATCCAATTCCATAAAGACGAAACTTTAGAAAGCTTTGCGGATCATTTCTACCAGGAATCGCAAATCCTGGTTGTAGAAAAGGTACTGGATGACTTTGATGCTAGAATTGCATTATAAGCAGCCCTTCGCCCTACCACAATTTACACTGAATGATGTCTTCCATGTTCACAATGAAAATTACTACCTCTCTGATGGTAGATAATTTAAAGCCTTGGGAGCAACCTTCAATGCCTCAAACAGAAGTTTCAAATCCAACCCAGTACAAAATTCGAATCCCACAAAGAGGAAAGAAGGTGCAAAAGAGATGAACAACCAAACCATGCCTGGGAAGAAACCCAAAGACTTTAGACATATTAATAAGAAAGAAAAGGTCTGTTACCAATGGGTAGAAAGGGACATTTTGTTGTAAATTGCAAGAAGCCCAAGGATCAAATCAACGTGGTCCAAGCAAAAGAGTCTGCAACTGCAAAGGAGTTGGGAAAAGGGCCCGCAGCCTAGATTGGGAACAGTCTAGAGCTGCAGAGAAGCCTATGCCTCCCAATATTATGCACAAGGAAATTGACATCAGTGATCTGTTTGTGGATAGAGATGTACAGGATCAACTGTATCAAGTGGTCAGATTGGACGTTAATGCAGTAACAAGATCCAGGGCAAAGGGAATAAACCCTGAGATAATCAAAGTTGGATGGCCATACACTCAACAACTATTGGACAAGATTCAAGTCGAAGATAATCCCAATGAATTGATTAAAGTTAGATTAGATGAGGCAAACCTGTTGATCCCCCTCAGCACGATAAAATAATTGTTTCCTGATTTGTTGGTGCAAATCATTCACAACCTCAATTCAACTAATAACGCCACTATACACTCAGTAAACACTATCTTAATTTACTCTGAGTGTACATATATAGACATACAAATGAATCAAGTGTGGGTGAGGGCGATTGTTGACAGCGGAGCGCCCATTAATATTGTCTCAACTAAGCTAGTGAAGAGGATGAAGATCTCACTTGACTTGGAACACAAAAAGGAGTATGGGACAGCTAGGCAAATACCACCATCTCATGTGGAGCGTATAGCACTCTGCCACTTTGTTTTGGATCCTTGGTGGTATCTGAGCCAGCAATAGTTTTGGCCAATAAAAACTATGACATACTGATAGGGATAAAATTCCTTAGAAGTATGGAGTCTAAAGTAACTTCAAGAATAATACATTGACCATATTGGGTCAGACGTTATCGTTGGTCTATCAGAAGGATGAAGCTCAACAGGTAGGAGAAGCTTCTTCATCAACTTGATATACAATGATGGCTTTGTCCAAATTTGATACCAACTAGTTGGCCGGAAGCAACAAAAAGTGCCGCAGAAACTCTACAAAATTGGGAAATTCCACTAAGGATTAAGAATGTGAAAACCATACAGCCGGTATCACAGATGATAGTCAACATGGGGTTGACATTAGAGATATCTGAGCTGCTATATGGGGAGGTTAGAAGCCCGTGGAAGAAGTCCAGAGTAGAGCCTTGGGTGGCTCCTGGAATAATAATGCTGGGCAATGTAGAAATTCGAGTTCGCCTGGCGAATTTAAGTGAAAACTGATGAAGCTCAGGAAGAATCAGATCATTGCAGTTTTACATCTAATTCCAATGGCCGAATTGAGGAGATTCCATGATTTTAGGACTATTGATGAGATGGGATTACTGGCTGGTGTAACCAATAGTATCAACCTATTGGTTGATTGAGAGCAACTCGCTGATCTGATGGAAGGCCAGCAAGAGGACGTGCTTGAATTGTTCAAAAATTATCGGGAAGCATTCTCCCAGGATGACCACAATTTAGGATTCACAATAAATGTGATCCACAAGGTTGATACCGGGGAAATTTGCCATCAGGATGAGACTGATTCAATGGTCAAAGGCAGCTAAAGTGGTAGTGGAAGATGAGATCAGCAAAATAGTGAAGCATGTTTTTCTAGTTCCGTTGTCATGTCCCTGGGCGAGTCTGATTCTTATTATGAAGAAAAATGATGGCTCTAATTGGGTAGTGATCAATTACTGGAAGCTGAATAAGATTAAAAAGAAGGATATGTATCCCCTTACCAAGAATTGACAATTCACTAGATTGGTTGGGAGAAGCGAAGTATCTCTCTGCGATGGATCTAATATTGGTATATTTGCAAATTGATTTACCAAGAGAAGACCAAGAAAAAATGCGTGATTATTACCGCGCAGGGGCTATATCAATTGAAGAGGATGCCTAAGGGGTCTATGCAATGCGCCTGCAACGTTCCAGAGGGCAATGGATGATATACTAAGTGACTTGAAGTTGTAATGCATCCTGGTATACTCGGACAATATCAATGTGTTCAGTAGGACGTTTACTGGCTATTTGCACCACTTGGAGGAAGTGTTCAAGTTACTATCCGCAGCCAACCTGAAGATTAAGCTGAGGAAGTGTCACTTCTTCAAGAAAGAGTTGGAATATCTGGGATTCGTGATAAACACTAGTGGATTGCAGCTGCAAGCCCAGAAGATCAAAGCCATATAATGAATGGCTGTGGCAAAGAGTGTCCAAGATATCCAAGTGTTCCTTGTAATGGTCAGATACTATAGAAGATTTATTCAGGATTTTGCCAAAAAATCGTTGATCCCTTATTCCATCTGTTGAAGGATATGAAGAAAGGATTTGTATGGAATGAATAAGCGCAGAGATCCTTTGATGAGTTACATCAGTACCTGATAGATTCTCCAATTTTGAAATATCTGAATTTCAATTAAGATTTTATATACAAACTGATGCTTTGTTAAGGTGATTGTTGCCATATTGAGCCAAGTAGATGATCTTGGGGACAAACATCTGGTGGCGTATGTGAGCCAGACACTCTCAGCCGCTGAGAGGAACTACACCATAATTGATCAAGAATGCCTTGCAGTCATTTACGCCTGTAAACAGTTTTGGTTGTACATCCACAGGATGCACTTCAAAGTAGTGACGGACCACTCCTCATTGCATTGTCTCCACAATATGAGAGAACCAGAAGGATGACTGGCCCAATGGGCACTAAACCTACAGGCTTACAATTATGAGATTGTCCACCAAGTGGGGGCTTCTCACCATATGCAGATGGCTTATTGCAGTTACTAATGGTCCAGATGGTATAACAGCAGGCGGATGAGTTATTCCAGAGAATAGTCGATATAGAAATTGGGTTGAGCCCCAAGAAATCCAAGGTGCACTTTGAAAAGCAATGGAAAACACCAAGACCATGGATGACAAGTTTTTAAGATGATTAATGGGAAGCGGTTACTATTACAAAAACTCTCAGAAAGAGCAGCTATTGCTTAAGCCACTCATAAGGTTGTCAGGTATGAAAGCCTAAGAAAAATGACCAGCCATATTCACCAGTACTACTACCGGAGTTAATTAACTATGATGTTGCCAACTATCTAGCTTGTTGTGTAGAGTTCCAGTTGCACAAGCCACATAAGAATACAACTGGATACTGACCGGTCCACCCTGGATCTGCTTAGCATATGGTGTCCATTGATGTGATGGGACTGCTGATAATGAGCATAGGGGGAATCAAGTACATAATAGTTGTAATTGATCATCTGATGAGATGGGTTAATACAAAGGCTCTGGAAAAGTATATGCTATCAGCACCGCAAAGCTTATCCTGGATCAAGTAGTATACTGGCATGGATGCCTACAGGTTCTGCTGAGTGACAATGGGACAAACTTCACGTCTCATGTGATCCTGCGGTTAAATGAGATAATGGGGATACAAGGAGTCATGTCTGTATCCTACCAGCTGGAGACAAACGGACTGGTGGAACGAGTTAGTGGAACGCTGGCCATGACGCTGAGGAAGCTGGTCGCAGGAAGAACTTCCGCGTGGGGAACATACCTGAGTTCAGTGACATTCACCTACAATATCAGTCATCATATGTCGATAGGAAAAATGCCATTTGAATTGCTATATGGGAGGAAGGCCGCGTTGCCGCTGATTTTAGATTTCAGTGGTGGAACCAACATTGGGGATAAGTGCTGAGAAGTACCTGAACCAATTGGCAAATATCCTGATTAAAATGCTATCTAAAGCATTTGATATGACTTTGAAGAAAAGGATACAAGTAAAATTGATGTACAATAAGAACTGACTGGCCTTATCAGAATATCAAATAGGTGAAAGAGTTGCCTATTACAATACACATGGTCTCAGGAGAAAAAACAAACTTGATGCATTGTGGTCAGGTCCATTTAAGATTATTGCCAAGATGGTGATGGACGCCTACTCCATCAAGAACCTCTTGGATGGAAGAATAGTAAATCAAGTCCATGCTAAGTATCTGAAGCGATGGATTGATGAAAAAATAACAAAAAAGATTTCCTAAAGGACTGCTGAACCATTTAGTTGGTTATGTTCTAATGATTAGGTCAAGTCCAAAAAAGGACCTCTGAATCATAGAAAACTGGTAGGTCTAAGAATACCTAGAAACCAGTTTGGGGGGAAAAATTAAAATATGGTCCACTGAACCAAAACAAGGCCAAGTCCCATGGAAAAAAGAAGAAAAATAAAAGATTGATAAAGATATTGGAAAAAAGATTGTAAAACTGCATAGAAAAAACCAATATATTTTTATAATTTATTTTTTTATGATTATCCTTGATTTTGGGGATAATTCTGCCTATGTTGCCTCTTGGGGGAGGGAGGATAGATTGTAGTAGGAGTGAACAACCTGTCAAATCTATGTGGGATCAGATGCTAGTGAGGGCTAGAGTTACATGAAACCAGTTCTTTGAGTGGACACAGATCCCTGCAAGAAAGTGACTAGGGGAGGGGAAATTGAGATGTTTGAAGAAGCCAAATGAGATACCCCAGAGTGGGGAGGGAAGCTACAGTACAGGAAGAGGCAGTCGGTGAATAGCCCCTGAGTAATTCCAATATGATACCAGAGCTGGAAGATTATTCTTGAGCACTTACTGATGGGCTTTATCAATAACACTGCACATATGGGATTGCAGTGAACAAGGGATACTAGATGGGGGTTGCCAAATCATGCCCCTATTAAAGCCATCAGTGGAAGATACCGATGGGATGCACTAGAAATGAGATAGTTGTGCAAGGAGCAAATGGCATCCTGCAAGTGACAACTATGAGCTTCTCAGAAGCTGAAGCAGAAAGAGTGATGGAAGCTGGGAGAGGCTGGAAGCTTCTTGGTCCAATTTCGAAGAACTTGGCTGGCAAAGTGAAGAGAATAAGCTGCAATATCCCAATCTAGGATGTTCTCGAAATTGGAAGAATTCAGCAATATGGATAAAGCCTCAGTGACTTGGGCCCTTAATTCTGCATAGGGGAGTTCAAAATGAATGCTGTTGCTGATGGTGAGTTTGGTGGCCTAGACAGCTGGCTTGTAGTATTGACTGAGTCAGAAAAGGAACTTTGGAAGCAAGTCTGACCAGGTGAGAAGGAACAATCAAGAGCAAAGGGTATTATTTCAGGAGCATCAACGATGATGTTAGGCGCATCTGCAAAAGGAGTTAAATCCAGGAGAGTGTCAATATCTAACTCTGGAATTGATTACAGAGGAAGGATTGGCTGTGAGTCAATTGAAACAATTACTAGCCTGGTTTCAAAAGGGTTGGTTACCATTTCTGGTAATTCCATGGAAGGACTAGCCACTGGTGCCAGACTAGGCATATGAGTCCTGGAAGGACTGTAGAAGAGGTTCCATAATGCAGCCTGACTCATATGCTGGAAGAGCCAAAGATCTTGATCAGACAAACTGTTAAGCAGCTGTTGGTACCATGACTCGTAATTTGACATATGAGCTGAATGAGAGGGGGATGTTGGGCTTATATGATAGTCAACATTAAGCACTCTGAAATCAATTAAGCTCCAATTTCGGAGAAATTAATCTCAAAATTAATGTGATAAACTCTCCAGAGAAAAATTAAGAATGATATGAGCCAAGAGGTTATGAGAAGAAAATAACAAGGGCATACATAAATGAGCATTCTTGACTGGGCTGCAAAACAAACATTGATGGCAAGAGTCTCCTTTTGAGGATGAGGAGAAAATCAGGAAATCAAGGATGCCAGACCAAGAATCCTGAATATGACAGCGGGTCATGTGCCCTGATGGGGGAAAATTGGATCCCAGGAATAATATCATAAGTAAATTGATCAGCTTAGCACAGCAGAAGATCTTTGGGACTGCACTTTGAGTAGGTGGTAGCAAGGAGGAGGAGGAGAGGCGCATGCTGAAGGTCATCCTAAGTATCATTGAGTACTGGTGATCATACTCCACTTATGCAAATGAAGTATTTTACTGAGTGTCCAAAGTGGTGTTCTCCAGCACCGGTCCTTTTCTCACTGGAAATCTAGGCAAGAGGGGGAATGGGTATGGAATTTTTGCCCATATTCCCAGCTGGATAAATTACCAGGAATTGTTAGGGGATAATTCCCTAATGCGAGGTGAATTGGAAATTTGAGACCCTGATTTTGGGGTAACTATGTTCAGGTGTTTTATGTTATTCACCTGGTCAGATCTGTCAGGGATTGATCTGGATGAATGCTTAAGATCTCGTCATGCAGAGTCTCCAACAAAATAGGGGCATCTAATAGTTGATTAACTATCAGGTGTACCAATTGGGATTGGTTAGGTTTCATCACTGACTGATTGGGAATGTAAGGAGTAAGTTGCGAGGTGGGTGATGCCACCTACAACTAGCGAATCAATCAGTTGGTTTGAATCTGCCTTAATGGGTAACAAGTCCCATTACCTAAGCAGGTCACTTGACAAATATGTGTGGTTTGCTTGTATTGAGAGGAAAACGTTAGAAACATATTATCAAATCTTTCCATTTAAAGTCTTGAGATGTCCAATGACGGAATCCTAGCCAGGATAGGGAAGACCATCACTGCTGAGACAAGGATGGGTGATTCAACGGCAATGACTGCCATTTCATAGAATAGGTGTCAACCAAGGGTTGAGCGCCAAATCCTAACACTATAAATTACTTAAATTCACTAATAATAAAAAACGGAGTAAACAGTAGTTTTTACACATATAGTTTACAGTAGATATACCTATCACTTTTAATTAAGTCTCAGCTTGTAAGCTTTATCAGCATCCATTTGCTCTATCTTTCTCAGGGATATTATTGCCTTGTGCAATAATTGGGAGACTCTTTAAGGAAAATAGTAAGGATCTGAGCGGAGATCCATAGAAGAAGCGGAATCAAATTGGGGATTGCTGCTGACTGTATTCCAAGCCAGGGAGGCTGTAAACGGAATATAAGAGAAGATCAGGTTAGACGGTATGGAGAACAAATGCCTAATTCAAGACATCACAAGTATTTTATGAGGAAATACTGGCTGAGCGTTGGGCTGAAATCTAGGACTTCCATTCAACTACGGATAATAGTCATCATACTACTATCTTTTTTTTTAGTACTAGATGGTCCCAACCCAAGGGTCATCATACTATTATCAATTGATCATATCAACCATTATACAATGCGGACAAATTGCACAAAAACCTGAGCCTGTTCAAGTAATAAGTTTATAGGTGCTTTTGTCCAAAAATAATTAAGACCTTCAAATTTATAAATATCACCAAATAAAAAAAACAGTAAAGGAAGTTTCTTTGTAAGGCTTTTTACTAAAAAATACACAATACACTACAGTATAAAAAGATCTGGGGTGTTTAAAGTAGGTAATGATTATAAATGTGACATTTTAATAAGGCGGTTTTGTAATTGGGTATTGGTTTCAGGGTTGGTGGAGTCCAAATCCACGATTATCTTTGACCTTATGCGTTTCTTCCACATAAAATACTGTGGAATCTTGTGTTTTTGTTACAGGTGACTGATGTTCTGACCCAACTGTAGCTTCTGTGTGTTATGTGGCTCTTTTAGCTCTTGCAGCTAAGTTAGTATCTTTTTAACCTATATTAATTGAACTTTCAATTAGTTTGCTTCTCAATTAAGAAATATGAACCTTCTAGGAATTGTACGAATGTTAACTCTCTTCAGACTGGGTTTTAGATGATTGGGCCGTCATTGGAGGGAGAACTTAAAGATATAATATTGGGTTCTTTAGTGGTATCATTTAAATTGTCAGGCGCATAAATTAGCAATATTATACTGGAGCATCATCTGATGTATGGTAAAATTCTATTAAAATATTGCAGTAGTCAGGGGGTATAGAAAGGGCCCATCATCAGGAACTTTATACTAATCAAAGGCTATAATAGAATCTTTGGAATTTTAAAACTATTTTGGTCAAAGGCCATAATATGAGAGACTCAATCGCTATTCTGAACAACACAAAATACTAGTAGTAATGTTAGTGTTAATAAAATTGGGGTTTTATTGAGTGTCTTTCCATAGGGCGAGGAATTGCCCAATTTAGTTGAGCTTTTTAAAAATTTACTCCCCAAGACAAGACCTAGGGGAAAAAGTTTAGGTGTCATGTGTGGACTCAGTTGTATGTGATGTTTGTTGCATCGTCCTTGATAGAGTATATGTTCCTCTTCTCATGACAATGGTTGCAGGTCTCATTAAATAGTCTGTAACTTCTCAGATTTTTATCCAAACATGTGGCAAAACACGAGTTTTTGTCCCACCTTGAATATGAGAAATTCAGGTCTTTGGTCACTATTTTTGGTACATTCCTTGAACAATTGTATTGTAATGCTGTTAATGTTCAGATGAATTTTGACTAACCCACCTGATAGCACTTCTTAGTACGTTAGGGAAGCTAAATTTTCCTATCTGCGTCCATCACTGGGACTAACAAGCTTAGTAACGTGGCTTCTCTTCCATATAGTGCTTTGAATTGTGACATGCAAATAATCCTATGGTAGCTCAACGAGTAAGCAAACATGGCAGATGGCAACAGGTTGTCCCATTTTGAACCGTGGTTGACTTAAAACTTTCTTTAAGGCTGATTCAAAGCTTATTAAACTATATACACGTTTTCATTGCTGGACGGTGTGCATGGCGTGGTAAAATGCTGCTTAATCCCATTATTCTGTCAAATAACTCACAACGTCTGAGAGTAAGTTCCATCCATTATCAGATAGTTCTGAGATTATCAATAGTGAGTAAAAATATGATTCTATAAGAGTCTTAAGGTAACTCTGTATTAATCACGTTGACTTCAATTGCTTTTTCCACTTGATGAATTAATATATTGCAACAATAATAAACTGATTCTGACTGGATAACTTTAGGAAAGTCCTACACAGTCGATGGAGACTTTGTGAAAGGGTGCACTTGGAGGGGCAGGTTGAAACTTAACTTTTTTGGGAGTGGATGTATCAGGCGCATAACACAGAGCTTTAGAGCCTGGTTGAGTTGTTCAACATTGCCTCCCATTAAAGCTCTCTTGTGATTCTACTATGACATTGTAGCCTTCTGTTGCCTGCTTGATGGTATTTTTCCATGAGTAATCAACATTTATTCGCAGTTTCACATATAATGACCATTTCTTGTGTACTACCCTATCCAGCTGTCCTTCTCTGAATCCTGTCGCTCTTAAAAATACTTCAAAATTACCTCTCTTCATCATCTCTTATCATTAAATTTCTGGTCTTTTTATCAAAACATAAATTATACTGCTCTTGTGAACTTGAAAGTGAAAAACAGGTAATTGCAACAAGCCATTCGCGTCCGGAAGCTTCCCTCCAGCCTGGTGCATAATCTCAAATCTGTAAACTTTCATCTGGATGGCTTATTGTGAAAGTCTTCCATATGTGTCTTTCATGTTTATCATTTATTTCAACGAGGTGTAGTCTGTGATTAACTTGAATTATGCGCTGTAAACATAAGGTCAGAAGTGTGTAAATATCAGATCACGGGTAAGACATGTGCTTTGTAACAGTATAATTGCATACTGCACTATTAAGTGTCTTTTTTAAAGCTCTATATGATCATCTACTCCTTCTCCATCCAACTGATCTAAGATGGAGCCCATAAACACATTGCTGTCATTGATGCCTATGTAGTTGGTTTTTTCAAAGTTTGGGTAACTTAAGAGGACTGTTACTGAATTATGCTTGTGTTTTTAGAATATATATTCTTTTTATTTTTTCCAATTTAACAGTACTCCTTTGTTAAGCAGGTGCGTGAGTGGCTCAGTAATTTCTGCAAAGTTCAGCACATATTAGCGGTAGTATGATACCATTTTAAAGAAATACTGGACATATTATGCGCTTGGGAGAAATCATATGACAATAGCTTCAACCTTCCCTTGCTAAGTCTTGATTCCTCTTCAGCTTACTTCCGGGCTGAAACACCCCTACTTAACTCCTAAGAAAGCGATAACTTTCTTCTCAACATCTTGAGGTTAGTATTTCTAAGGCTTTTAGAAACTTCCTTTAGGTGCGGCATATGTTGGACTTAGGTTATAAGAAGCTCACTTGGGTGCGTTAAAACCTAAATTCCAACAAATGTGGGGTTTAAAACCACTTATTTTATAAAAACTAATATACACTAAAAACTAGAAATTTGTAGGTCCTTTATAGTTTAAAAAGTGTTGCAGGGTAAGGAAATAAAATGAACCCTCTTGATATCTGACCAATCCATAATTAATCTGAATCAAGGGTCAAAGGGAATTCAATGTAAGTTGGAACAGCTTGTTACATTCCAAATAAGAAAATATTGGAATTTAGCCTATCAAATCTCAGAGAACTCGCTTCACTTAGGCTGAAAAATAGATGGGGAATGATTTAAGGGGCAAGACATACCCATGGGTAATGACTTGATAAATTTCATCCAATACCCATTAGCTAAAATTATTGCACCTTGGGGGACCTCCGCCAAGCCTATAAAAGGGGATGGTCCCCACCTAGCTGTTTTAATGGAACTAGAGGTGGATGGGGGTGAACCCTTTGTTGGATGCCCCATAATAGGCTGCGTGGTCAAAGAATCTGATTTCCCAACTTGGTGCTATTTGCCTGGTTAGTAGTCATAAAAGTGTTGCCCTGATTCGTAGGGGCCACAAATTAGCCAGGGACTTTTGGCTGATGAAATCATTATTAAAATAACTATTTTCAGTATGTGGACTTGTAAATGTCCAAAATTTTCCCTTTCCAACTGATTCTGCTTCAAAACATTCTTACTTTGAAGCCTGGAGGAAAATTTCCAACACCATGTATTCTTGAATGTACTGTTGAAACTGTGATGTCATCTAAGGAAATGAACATACTTGAGACTGTCAGATCTATAAAAAACTGATTCATTACTCTCAGGAGCGTATCCAGGGCGTTGCACAACCATATGTCATACGTGTCAGTTCATACAGTCCATGGATAAATATCAATGCACACTATATATAGTCTTTTGGTGACAGCTCCATCTTCCAGTATCCACTTTCCAGGTCCATTGTGGTGAGGTATTGTAATCATATGAGATGTGTCAATGCATCGTCAATGCATGGTAGCAGTTATGTCATTTTCTTAATCATGTCGGTAAACCTTATGTAATACATGATTATCTGGTGGGTCCCATCCTTCTTATGCACCAGTAGAAGGGGCGACGCTCAAAGACTCTTGGAGGGGCATAATAGGCCTTCATCTATAAGTTGTTTCAACTCTTTTGAAATGACTTCTTTTCTATTGTATTGATGGTAAGGCTTTAATCAAAAAGGCATGTCTCTTAGTATCAATCTTGTAAAATCCTCCTTAGAAAAGGCATTAATGTCGCGTTTACTTATGAAAATAAAAAATATATCCAAGAGCTTGTTGAGCTCAAGATTTTGTGTAGTTAACTATTGTAGTTCAATCTCATCAATGCAGCATTGACGTGATAGATTAAAAGCTTCTGTAGCAGTAATATTTGCTTTAGCTATTGTTTAAACCTTCTTGATTAAAACAGGGTGATTGATAATGCTCCCATGAAGGACTTAACTTTTTTTGGTATGTTATATCATATAATCCAGACATCAATTGCGGTTTTTGGTCTCTAATACATTGGGACTGTAGATCTCAAGAATTGTCTGTTCTGTTATATTGATACTGAGGTCGACCAGAATTATATTCTGCTCTCTATGCAGTAGGTTCATATATATTATTAGCTTACAGGGTAAAACCAGGCTCTGCTTATACTGTCAGTAATAGCTGCTTTCTTCCCTTCATTAAAGTACAACTGACTGAGTAGACGGAATGTTCAGTTTTGAATAGTAATACTCACTTCTTCCGCTTCTTTGTCACCTCATTTTGAAACATAAATGGAAGCTTGTAACTGAGTAGACTGTCTTAACTCTCAATTAAAAAATTATGATTCCTCCAAACTAAACTAGGAACTGCGTTCCTACGAGTAAATTGTATTGGTCATTCTAGAGTACACAACTGGATAAGACAAGGGAATGGGCTTATATCTTAATGGTAATGCAGAATAAGTTTCTAGTGCTTTAATTGATTCAGTCTTGACAGCAATTAACTTGGACTGATAATAAATGTCCAATGCTAAATTATGATCTCTTGATGATTTTAGAAGACATAATGCTGACTAGATCGTCATTATCCAGTATTTCTAGCGCCTTGACTTTATGTATGGTGGCTTCCACTTCTGTAGTACTTTTGCCAATAGTCATACCCGCGGTAAGGATTCCACAGACTGTTTGATTATATCCTTCTAGCTCTACAATAATGCAAGACTCCTTGCAAGCCTATCAAGACTCAAGGTCCTTAGTTGAAGGCTTTTTGAACATAATTTTCACAAAATTCTTATCATCTAATATACTATTTATGATCTTAGTGGTCTTGGAAGCATGAGCCAACTAAAACTGCTATATGGGCTCAAAATTAGCTTGGGTAGCTCTTAGGTAGGCGAACAGAACCACTTCTTTTGGGGCTTTAATGAAAAATAATGACTTAAATTACAAAACCAGGTTCATCACATCATCTACGTTTGTGTAGGTTGACCTAGATTAACTGATCCCTTGACCTCCTCTTTTGTCCTTCTTTATTATCTTCCTTCATCTTAGGATAATTACTCCAGAAGTGCTTCCTTATGACAGGTGTTAAAATTTAAACTTGGAGAAATTCGGGTACTTCCATTTGACTGGTTGGTAAGCCTTCATCTTAGGTTTATTTTTGTGAAACTGAGCAACATAAACATCCATTAAATCAGGGAGGCGACATTGATTTTTCTGATGTCTTTAATTCATCTTATATGTAGCTTTGATGTTATTTAGGGCCTCCTTAATGACCTTCAGGGACATGACAGGTTCCACAGCCAAAATCATACGCATCAAAAATTGTGAGCGTAATTTGAGTGAACTAAGTAAGATGTTATTTATGGTAACTAGATTAGGGCTACAGTTTCCAAAAGCTGTTGGAACTTGAAGTAATACCGGCTGTTTAGTTAATAACTAACTCATACTTCCCCACTCTTATAGTGAGGAACACTTTCTTCTTGAAATTTATCCTGTGTTTTTCTGAACCTGGGGATAGGAATCACCTTGCCTCCAACCCATATATTGGGGGTCAAAGTGAGGCTCCAAGAACCTCCTGCGCTTCTCTGCTCATACATATCTGAAAATGGCGAGCTTTCTGTTTGTCTATGGATCTACTTATGCTATTCTTCTATAACTTAAGGAACCTGACTATAATTTTTTTCCAAAGTGGACTTAATTTTTTAAGTAGTGGCGTTGTTTGGGATCTTCTTAGAATTTTAATTTTAAAGCAGGCTTAAAACTATTGGTGGAGGTGCTGGTAGTGCGTTCTCCAAAAGTAAGTATTGGACTAAGGGGAGGAAGACATATTAATTGCATATCATCACCATCCTGTTTAAAGTGATTTAATTGTCTTTGTGGCTTTCCAGGTTGGTAAAGATTGTGCTTAAATTTGTACAGTTTTGTTGTTCTCCTCTCTTTAGGAATCCACTTTCTCTTTTGTTTATTTTATTAAATATCTCCACTTCTTTCTTGCTCTGGTGGTGATATTACTCTTTCTAGATCATTTTTAGATCGAGATACTTGCTGCTTCAACTCATTAAGCAACATGTACATATAACAATGTTTTCTACCTTCTGGAAGTCCTTCTCCATAGTACAATTATATGGCATTTTCATAGAACTCTCCAAGATCTCTTTATGGTGCCTTATAGTGAGAACCAGTTATTGCCAATATATCCCGCTCACTAATGGGTGCTGTCTACATGAGTTGAGCCAGATGATATAAGTTATTTATTTGTTCACACGGTGCATCACTAGCCAATTCATAGAGTAATTCTTTTTGATCTATGAGGCATTTATTTAAATTTTCAAACTTGTCCAACCGTTAGAAAGCTTTGTAATAATATCGACAATAACTTTTATAAGCATACCAGAGCTCCTCTCAGCCTCTGCTGATATACATACAGACTAAGTCCAAACCTTAAACAGTAATTCTTCTATATTTAGCACTATTGATAACATATAAAAACAACAAAAATACAGATCTTGAATAGGAAAATTCTTCTCAAAGAATATAAATAATAATGTATGGTATTTAAGAAATTTAAGTGTTAAAGTATTAATTAATTTATATGAAAGTAAAATTTCTCTCATAAAGCAATTTTGTATTTGTATCTTGGTTTCAGGGTCAGCAGAGTAATATTTTCTGATTTTCTCTTATATTCTGTGTTTCCTCCTCATATTCTTACAGTGAGGCTCATGAGTATTTTTAAATTCATGGCTGCTGTTCTGAGCTCAAAGGTGGCTTCTATTGCACCTGTGGAACTTTTGGCTCTTACAGCTACATGGTTATCTTGGTCTTCTTGATCTAATGAGATTTAAAACCTTTTTTATTTCCAATTTGGTGATATGCTTGTTCCATGAAGCTGTACTAAAGGATTAATCTCTTTAAACAAGGTTTTTATTGATTTTACTACTACTTGCAGGAGGTCCCAATTATTATAAAAGGGGGTTCTTCACAAAAATCATTTACATCATTTGGTGCATAGTCTTTTTGACTTTTATCTATAATGATATATCCTCTGATGTTAAAATGACCAGCTATCAAATTATGCGCATCAGGGATATATAAAGGCCTTTATCTTCAAAAATTTTAGACCAATCAAAGGTTATATAAAGGATTTGGGAATTTTATAATATATTTTGATTGTAGGTTGTACTAGGGTACTCAATCATAAATTTGGTCAGCTATAATTTTTAAAAGATTTATTCTAATTAAATTGAGGTTTCATGAAGGGCTTTCCATAGGAAAAAATTAGCCCCTTTATTCAAGGCTTTCTCAATTGTACCATTTAATTCTTCCACGGTGCCATTATCTCAGGGTGATAGGGCTTAAACAAAACCCTACAAATACCCATCATAGTTAACTTAGGGAATTTATGAGATGTGACTAGTTATTATCTGTAAGGATGAGCTGCGCGCAGCCATGCCAGTATACTACAATCCTAATATGAACTTAGCAGTCGTTGTGGAGCCTAATTACTTGATAGCTCTGCTTTTACCCACTTTGTGAGATGATCAATGGCCACAATAATATCAAATTGACCATAACTATTATAAGTGTGTCCACAAAGTCAATATAAATGGTGTTACAAGCAAAATGAGTTTACTTAATTGATATGAGGTGGACTTCAAGTAAGGAGCTTTGTCTTGGCACTCCATACAACAGTTATGCATTTCACAATTATTAAAAATTGTAATTCCCAATAAAGTGCAAATTTCTTGCTTTATCATCTTCTTATAACTCCTGTGCCCCATCGCTTTATAGGCTCAATATTCAAGTCAGTCTTCTCAGTTGACTTGAGGACAAAAAATATTTTTGTTTGTTAAAGATCTTGTATAGGCGATCAATCTAAAGAAGGATTATTACAAATAGCATTAGCGTGCGTTTTAATTTCCTTTTATATTGCCATATTTCTAAGTTAGCAATTATCAAACAGACATCGATCAGATTGGGCGCGTAAGCCATAGTGGACATACTAGAGAGACAGCCAGTATTTTTCTTACACCTGAATAATTATGAATCATAAACTTATAGTCTTGTAGCTCAAAGACCACTAACGCAGCCGCCTTTTGGCTCTTTAAATTTTGACTCAACATAGGATCGTGATTGTTTACTAAAGTAAAATGCACCCCATGGGTGCAAACTCAAATTGCTTAAAATTGTAAACTATGGCCAGACATAATTTCATTGTTTATTTTGTAACTTTGTTTGTATATATCTAAACTTTGGCTAAAATTATATAGGGGTGCTCAAAATTCTTATTATTGGTTTGCAATACCACTGCCCCTACTACAATGAGGAAAAAATTCACCTTGGTCTGAAATATTCTCAATATTTTACACATTAACATAGTTGCTTTGTTCAGGAAAACCCTAAGTTTTCCAAGCGCTAGTTGATAGTTAGGCATCCAGTCAAAGTAACTATATTATTTAAAAGGTGAAATAAAGGTTATTCAGAATTACTAAAAGTCATAGCAAACCAGTAATATTAGCCAATTATTACATGAACTAACTGGACGTCCTACTTGCTCTTTAATCGCAACATCTTTTCTCTGTTAACTGATCTGGTAAGGGCTGTAGGCCATGCTTTTCAATGTTGAATCCATGATAATTAGGTATTCTTATAAAGAGGTTGTACTTCCACAACTTTGTTTAAATCAGTTTTAGAAAGGTGGTGAAAACTTTATACAATTGTTGCAAGTGTTTGGTAAAAGTCTAGGAGAAAATGATCACAAAAATATACTAACATTCAGGGATACATAAATCGTGTAAGGTATAATCCATGGCTTGTTGGAAACACAGGAGCATAGCACAATCCTTGCGACCTCCAAACGGGTTGTACATGTCTCAATCTAGAAATCATGGCACACCTCATAAATTTGACTTTGGCAGATTGATCTGCCTGATAACTCAAAATTATATTCAAGGCCAAAAAATTGCGCACCACCTAAGAGGTATAGTAATTTCAATGCATGGAAAAATATCCTTTTTAGTAACGCTATCAAGCTTCCTATAGTCAGTCACCATAATATTATAATCGTCCTTCTTTTAATAATTAATACTGGGGAAGTCTAGGGACTCTTGGAGGGCACTATAATCCTCAGTTTTCAGAGCTTAAATATTTTATTAAAAATTCAGCCACTTTTTATCACTTAATAAGATGCAGGAAAAGGGGAGGATGATTCCCAGTATCAATATGATGCATTGCATCTTTTGCACAACCCAAATTAAGATCATCTCTAGCAAACATTGCATTATACTTCTCAGATTAAGTTAATGCTTTATCTTTTTGATAATTTAGTAAGACTGGTGATTTTTTTGATGAGTCAGTAAGAAGACCAAGTGGCAGACCTCACCTTCAATTCCAAATCATCCATATTACCATACTCATGGATGCTTTTCACTCGTTGACTAGTAAGTTGTAATGGTCTCCGCCATGGCTATTAGATTGGAGATAGCAAAACATCCCTTTTATCAAAAAAGGCTAAGGGCCCTGAGCATTACCACGAGTAAAACATCAGACTTATGACATACCCTGGATGAATGCTGGGTGTCCACTGCTCCCCCAAACTGAATTAACCCCACCCCACATTGGCGGAGATCCCAGTCCTGCCATTAATTTTTGATTCTACAAAGTTCTTTTTGTTAAAATTGAAAACATAAGCAGAGAATTCTGCAAAGTAATTAGCAAAGTAAAATTGAATCCCTGAAAGGAATAAAAACATTGTGCTCTATCTAGGGAAAAATCCCTGAGCATCCAAATGAATTTTCAAACAAACAATACTTTATAAGGATGAAGTAAGTATGTTAGTGCTACAAAATCTGGCGAATATTATCTGGTTGAACTGCTGGAAAATCACTCCAGTTTCTAAGGACGCCAGAGAACAGAAGACTGAGCTGCGACTTTATGAAAAGTTCGCAGCGTCCTTGGAAACATTTGCTCATCCATTTTCATCAATTTTTAAAGACGCCCCTCCTCATTCCCTTAAAAGTATAAAGCCCGCCACTCTGCTGAAGGTATAGCGCTGGTTTATTTTGTAGTATCCTTTTTAATAAAGAGTTAATTTGCTACCAAAAAACTCTAATTTTTATTAAATTTAAAAAGTTCTCTCTAAAGAATTACTGCAACTTGAGGATGGCCTCACACAATGATCTCTGTAATGGCAGTGTCTGTGTCTCTGGTTTTTACTGTGTTTTCATCCCTTGGTAGAGAAATTCAAAGAATTACCCCAGGAATTGTTGCAACAACCGCCTGTCTGAGAAAATGCATACACTGATAAATTTAAAACTGAACAATCACATAATTCAAACCGCTGTAATCAAAATGAAATTTAAGAGCATGACATGGCGTATTGGAACAATGAAGATTCCAGAAAAATTGAAATCAACGGCATGACTGCTTCCCCAATATTAAGTTTGAGACTAGTGTAACCTGATTTTATCTCTAAACCACACCCCATATTGTCCAAACAGCTGCCCTCATTCAACCCAAACAGCCTTCATTAGTGCGAGAATTTTGGTCAATACTATTACCCATTCTCAATTATCAGTTGGAGCGAGGTTGATGTTCATTATTAACTAATAACCTCACCTATCCCCCACAGATCTTACTCAAGAATAATCAGAACGACAATGCCATGAAAACTATGGATGCTATTGTGGGTACTGGAGTATCCTTGATGTAATCCAAGTCTTTTTTGGCACATCAGATGTTTAACTAAGTATTCACAAAAGCAAAGATTTAATATCATTTTATCTAAATGAAGTAGGAATATAGATCAGCTAATATTAATAAATTCTCATAGTTGGTAATGATAAACTCAGGTGAGGCACCCAGTTCCAAGTTTTATTGACAAAACATCATAATTACTTTAGCGTACAAACCTTGAGAAATGTTCAAGTCCATTTAAGTTTCCAATATGACTCTGTAGCCTTCAAGAATGTCCAGCTACAGCTAGCTCTTAGATACAAACCCTTTTACTCCATTATCTATTTGAGCAGACGCTTGATCTAGTTGAAGACTTTTGATAAATGATAGGCATTATGTAATCTTTTTATGCAATATTGACAAACGCCTGATTTTGAGGCTTAGGTCCACTGACCCAAAAGTAAAAAAGCGTGAAGTTCATCCCAACTTTTTATTGGAAACCATCAAAATCAGCCATGATATCAAAAGTCCCCATTAAAGAGGTACCCATAAAGAAATTCATAAGTGTGATTAGGTGAAATGATAACTGGAGCTGATACTGCCAGTGAACCAAAGCACAGTGGAAACGCATTGTAAGCTCCTTCAGATGTAATTAATGTGGGCCCACAGTCCCATATCCTTTGTAATGGTTGACATTGGTGCAAGGTCGAGTCATATCACTAATTTGGTGGAATAATATTAATTGGTGCCCCACTATACATAATATCTCTTACCTTAGATTAACTACTATAACATTAAGGAAGGTAAACTATTAATAATCATTAAGAGAGTTATCAAGTTGACATTGAGATTGTCAGCTTGACCTAATTAAGACTGTAAATTTTCACATAATTAAGGTCTTATTCCTCAATACTCAAATAGTTATGACTACTTGGACCCTATATAAATTGGGAATTCACCAATTTTGACCGTTAGCTCTAGTTGCTTTAATTTCTGAATAAGGCTTTGTGTCGAATTTCTGTGCTAGTTCAGATCCACTTTCTTTCTTTAAACAGATGATCACATCTACTAAATCATTGGCAACTACTTGATGATATGTGGGAGGCAAAGTCTAAGAGTCATCACCAATTTTTCTGGTACATGTTGGCTTTTTTTCTTTATGTTAATCTTTGAATGTCAGCGAAAAGACAGTATCCTTAAGCTGCTCTGCCCCTTATCTCCTGAGTTTGTCACCTGCTTGGTTTATCACATAAATTTATGACTTTAGGACAACACGAGGCATTAATTTGCATAAATTCTAGTCTATTAAAAATGTGACATGTCACTGGTTGAACACCATATTTATCAGAATGAAAGCCCTGAGTCCTAGATAAATTTTTTGGCAAAATGGGCCCATTGCAGATGCTTTGAGGCTCATTATATCTTTTGTAAGGTGTTCTAAGATGGCGTCGCATTCTCAGAGATAATATGCAATATGAGATATCATGTTCTTTAAAGCAAAATTAGTAGCAAACCATAATACAATTCCTTTCAGGGATTGCAGGAATGTCAAAGGGAAGTCTGAGCATCAATTTTATTAAAACGTGGGTCCCATATAGCATCTGCTCCTCAATTTAAAAATAAATAGCAAAAACAACCACTAGTTCATCCTTTCTATAAAGAATATATAATTTTTTTAATTTTTCTGGGTGGGCATCCTTTCTTCTCTAACAAACTATTGAATAATGAGGTCCTTGGTTTTAAGTAAAAGTCAATTTAACATCTTTTAATTTTAGAATCATGAAATTTCGCTTTCAGGATTCAGAAAGATGTTATAATTGCCAGCTTAGTGGTCATGGGGGAACCCCATGATAATTTTAAAAGTACAATAATAATGTGTATGTTCCATCATCATCAAAACTAAAAAGGTTTTTATGGCTTAAAAATGAGTTTCATGACTTCAGAGACAGAGGTCCTGCGTTGATTATGTATGTCATTCCAGGTTAAGTGACAAGTAAAAAGGAATGTAATGGCGTTGAGATTCCATAGTGGCATGAACAGAAGGGATTTTAGGGACACAAGTGGTGGTTGACAAAAGAAAAAGGTTATACTGGAGTAGCACATGTATCAGGCGCCAAAGAATTGGGGGAGTCTCTGGAGTATCAGGATGGTCAGCCACTATGCAGTTAAAATAATTGTAAGAAATATAGGCACACGGTGTGTAAGCGGCACCTCATTGCCCTCATTGTCAGTCTTAACTATATGAGGTTTCTTTTGCTTTTAAGATATCCAAGGGTCTTTAACTTGACTAACCCTTAGGGCAATTTCAAAGGTCGTTTTGAATCTCATTTCTGAACTAATCCATCGTATTCAATAATAATGAAATTTCGCCTTTATCATGATTTCATTGATCAAGACTTTAATCAGTGGGTAGAAAAAAGCTTCTGTCCCTTTCTTGCTAATCATTCGCTTTACTTTCAGTTGAGCTTGTATCTAAAGATGCAGGAAATTGATTTTATCAAATCATTGATGGAGAAAATGTCTCCATCCAAATTTGCATTAAGACTATCAAAGATGCTTCGCTTAATAGTTTTGTAATCATTAATTTAATAGTTAATTATGGCATATATGATTTCTTATAGTAAGGCAATGCGGCCATCCAGATTGTCACATAACTCATGATCAGCATCAAATTAATTTTCTGAGCCTAATGGTGAGCCTCTTCAGCATGGTTATGTCATTCCACTTCTGACAGCAGATAATTCTTAGATTGGATGCAGTGGTGAGCAATATCTGCAATACATCGAGGGATACTACCCAGGTATTCCTGATGTCATTACCAAAATGAACTAGGTTAGCATGTAGGAATCCAGCTTACATGTGCTCGCTGGTGCTTATGCCATTGGATCCCAAGAAGGTTTTTAATAAAAGAAAATAATCTTTACTTATAAGTTTGGTTTTTATGATATTTTTATTAGAAGCGCAGGGGTAAAAGAAAAGTGATCCATTTCAAAATCCAGCCCAATCAGTATTTAAACTGTTTTGAGGGTCAGAGGAATTTTAAGATAGGTTCAGAATAGCTTAGATGCATTTAAAATTAGGAAATATGGGATACACTCATATCAGACCTTGGGAAATTTGAGTAACTTTTTGGCAACAAAATATTTGGGATGGGGTTTTGGGGCAGAATGTACCCATGCAGTAATGTCTTGATGTATTTCAACCAATCACCACTTGATAAAATACTTTCACCTTAGGGACCTCCACCACGCCTATAAAAGGGGGTGGTCCCCACATAGGTGCTTGGAAGAACCTGATTGTGGTTGGTGCCATGCCTTCTGATGGTCGCCCCAAAGTCCATTGCGTGGTCAGAGTAATCCAACTGCTCAATTTTATGTTAGTTGCCTGTGCTGGTTTTGAAATGGTGTTACCCTGATAACGGGGTTCCCCCCAAGAATTGGCCAGGGACTTTTGGCTGATATCCTCAATATCATTATTATCATTATTTAAATTGATTTTTGGTTCATTGCAAACTCATAAATGGCCAACATTTCCCCATTTAGGCTGATTTTAACCTATAACATTCTTCTCTGCAGCTGAGAGGGCAAATGTCCGACATCACCCCCCTCAAGAATGTTGGGGGGAGAATAAGGTTGAAGGAAATGGCCATTTACTTGGTTGATGGTAACTCCTGTAGCTAAAGACTTAATAGAGTACTCATTGCCTCCTTTGTAGGTGATGGTGAAGGGACTCTCCCAGATTGATCCCAGCTTACCGTTTCTAGAGGTAATGTGGTTATGTTAGTAGAATACCATGTCATATACTTGGAAGGTAGGTAAGGGGATTCAGAGATCATTGGTAGCCTGCCCTTCTTTAATTACCGTTTTTGCTAGATTGGTCATAGCCTAAGATTTGAGTTTGACGATACATTTAGTCAATCTTCTCATAAATTTTTCAGGCTCCTCAACTCTAGAGGAGAATACATCTTTAACTAAGAGAGTGGGTATTCCTGGTTCATGCCCATATAAGACACAGAAAGGGGACATTTTCAAAACCTAATAATAACTAATTTGGTAGGCCATAAGGGCACTGGGTAGGAATTTATCCCAGTGAAGTGGATTAGAAAAGGCCATTGTTCATAGGATGGGCACCAAGGTACCAGTTGCTCTTTCCACAGTACCATTGGTAGATGGATTATACGCAGCCAATAAAAGTTGTTGGGCTCCCATGGATGTGACCAGGATTTTGACTACTCTGGAAGTGAAGTTCTTACCATTATCGCAGAGTAGTACTTGAGGCAGCCATGTTGAGAGAAATTTGTTTTGATGTAAAAAGGTGGCTGTGGCCTTGGCCATTTGAGTAGGAAGAGCCACGGCTTCCACCCACTTATTGAAATGATCAATAGCTACTATAATAAACTTGTTCCCACTAGTAGTATGAGGAAGGGGACCTACTACATTTAGACTAATGGTGTGGAAAGGTTGTTGAGGGGTAGTGGGTTGATACTAGTATCTTTTCTTGAAACTAAATTGCTTCTTACATGTAAGGCAAGCTTTCAAGACGTCAACGATATATTCCATCATTCCTTCCTAATAGTATCGATCCTTAATCCAGTCATATGTTTTCTTTGCCCCTCCATGACCTAGGGGTAAAGTGAGCTTCTAGGATAGCAGGTACACGTTCTGGGGCTGAAGGTATGGCAGTCATTTAGTCCCCACCTGTTTATAAAACTTCCCGTTCTCCATTTTGGTGTTACAGGAGTGCTGAGATAACATCTTCTGGACGGGCTCATCTTCATCATCCCATTCATTAGTGGTCATTAAGAGGTCATGTAACTTCTACGCCTCGCTATTATTCAAGTGAAGGATGTGCAGCCAATTCAACCCATCAACATTCATGTGATGGGTTCCAGCAAGGAGCTCAATTTTCAGGTCATAATGCTGGATCTTTAGAGCCCAAAGAGCTAACCATCCAGTAGGATCCTTCATGTTCCGCAACCATTTTAGGAAAGCGTGGTCTGTAACCACAGAGAAGGCGGTCCCATATAAAAAAGGGCGGTAGTGCTTCACAGCTAACAGAACGGCAAGGCACTCCTTCTCAATGAAACTATAGTTGCATCACGCTTTTGAAAGCATTTTACTGAAATAAAATACTGGATGATCTATATCATTTTAATCTACTTGGGCTAAGATGGCCCCAATGGCATAATATGAAGCATCAGTAAACAGGATAAATGGTTTATTGTAATAGGGGTGCCTCAGGATAGGACGTTGTTGTGGCAGTTGTTTTAATGTCATGAAGAAGTCTTTCTATTCAACGCCTTGTAGAAAGGGGTGTTCTTAGTTAATAAGCGAATGGGTGGTCTACTGGGCTGAGCAAACTTGAGAATAAACTGATTGTAATACCCCATCATCCCTAGGAATACCTGAATATTCTGGAGATTTTTAAAGGGAGGCATTTACAAAAACGCTTCACCCTTATCTTGCATGGGTTGGATTCCTTCTCAGGAAATGAAGTGTCCAAGGAAATCCAATTTCCTTTAAAAAAAGGTACACTTTGAAGGTTTTAACTTAATATTAGACTTTCATACCCGTTGAAACACCTCCTGTCAAGACTGGGCTCCCAAGACCCAGTCCGCCACCAGCCCTACACCACTTGCCCCTATATGTGGCCATACCAACTCCAATTGGTCTTGTCCAAATGGATGGCCTTGCTGGGCACACTGTGCCAAGGTGCAGTGCATTGGCCTCTGTCACTTCAGCCCTGGGCAGAGGTGCCCCCAAAACCTCTATCCGCTCATGGGGTCAATGGGCCGAGGTGCATCCAACTGGCCTCTGTTGCTTTGGGCCACTCTGGCTTGTGACTAGCCAAGGCAAGACCTCTCCAAAAGGAGCCTGGCACATCCACCCCCTTTCCCTGAAGCACCACCATCTGCTCGCCCTAAAACTCGCTTCAAATGAATTAAATTTAAATAAAATGGGTTTAGCAAAAAACCGCCTTTATTGTAAATAGACTCAAAGTTGGAATAGAATTTCAAAGTGAGAGACCATCAGTCCTGAACTCATTTTGAAATACTTTCAAAAAAGGCTAAACAAATTGTGGGTAATGAGGGGCACAAAAGCCTCCAGAATTGATGGCATCCAGGCGACTCGGCGGAGAAATGGAGGGGAACCTCAGAACAAACAGCCAATCAAAATAAACGATTTATTTAAATTTATTATATTATTGACCCAAATAGGAAAGTCCTTCTTGGAAAAACAGAATTGCGATTATTGACACACACAAATCTCATAATTCCCAACCTTATGGGATTCATGTACAATCACGATTGTTTCACCTCCTTCAGGTGATCAAGATGTTTGTTGAAGGTTCGTGAGAACACTGTGATATCATCAATATATATGATGACACAAGTTAATTCCAGGTCCTGCAAAATGTGGTCCATTGCACGCTATCAAGATGCAGGTGTGTTACATAACCCTTGAGGTAATTGGATTGGTTGAAAGAAACCATTACTACAAATTAAAGCACATTTCTCCAGATCTTCAGGGGAAAGGTCCATTTCCCAATAGCCACTAGCTAAGTCCATAGTGGAAAAGAAGTTAGAGCCAGAGAGTTGGGCCAGGGAGTCATCTATGTGAGGGATAGGATAGTTATCCTTTTTTGTGAGGTTATTCAACTTTTGGTAGTCCATAACTATCTGATGACCTCCAATTTTCTTTTTAATAAGCAACAGAGGGGAAGACCAAGGGCTTTGTGAAGGAACTAATAACCCCGCGTCTAACAACTTCTGGAGCTCCGTCCTCATCTAATGTTCTCCCA
>JAKSZP010005876.1:0-50149 GCA_022478985.1 Massospora cicadina | reverse complement strand
GTGGACAGTTTCTGGGAGGGTGGGGGTGGAGCCTGCGATGGCATCTAAGACGATCGTGTGGATGGTCCACATGGCGATTGCTACCACCAGAGCACGGAGGGAGGTGGAAGGGAGGAGGCCATTGATAGAGCAAACATATCTCTTGACAGACTGAAGTACTGCGTTTGATCTTGGCCCAGCAGACGTTAAACTTCGCGCCATATCACTTTAGAGGTGGGGCACTTCTCCAGGCGGTGGAACAGCGTTCCATACTGGCCACACACGACATAGGATGAGTGTAAAGCGTTAGAGCGCTCAGCTGTACGATACATTCGCCTCAGGCAGCGCCACACATGGGAGCGGACTTGAGGCTGCAACAGAGGATGGTGTGCGGATTTTCAGATAGTTTTTTGGGTCTCAATGGAATAAGGGATGTCCATCATGTCCAGGTAGTCCACTCTGGATAGGACATGGGGCCGAATGAAGATCACGCCATCATGGATGGGTAGCCCCTGTACCTCTTGTGTGAACTGAGGAGAGGGGCGGCCTCTTTGGGTTGTATGTCTGCTAATACGAATTCTCCACTCTGCGCTTTGCATGGAGAGTAGGATTTGTTTGTAGTAGGTTTTAGTCCCGTGAGGACCTGTGGCTGATGTCTGTGATACGAGGTATTTCATCAGGGAGTGGGGGTTTGATGGATTGTTGAGGCCCAAGGCTCAGGAGAAGTTGGAGTGGGCTGCGCAGGACCAGAGTTGGGATGGGAGTGTAGGAGCGGTGACGGCCGCGATCCAGGTGCCCAGGATCTTGGCAGCATGGGCTTTGAAGTCAAGCAAGCCCATGCCACCTTGATGATGAGGGCCAAACATGACCTCTAGCCGTACTGGTGGAGGGCGGCCTGACCAAAGCCATCCTTGCAGCAAGGCATACAGGGATTCGAAGAAGCTTAGGGAGAAGGGGATGGCGTGGGCTCTGAACCAGACTTTGGATAGGAGCATAGAGTTGGCTAGAACAACCCTGCCAGTAAGGGTATTAGGGTGGGCTCTGAGAGAGGCGATTCGCTTTGTCACGTTGTCCAGTATATGGCACTCCATTACTGCTGATGCGTATCCGCCTGCCTCCATCCACACGCCCAGATGGCGCACCGGTCCTATGGTAGGACATGGCATGAAGGGGAGCACCAGTGGAGCGGTGTGTGTTGAGTTAGTAAGGCGTGGACGTGGGCGAGCAGATGGGCTGGGTTAAGAACTAATTGCTGGGATCAGCAGTTCTGAAACTGACCAAGGAGGATGATTTCAGTTTTGGAGGCGTTCAGTGCCGCGTTGCTTACCCGGGAATATTCCTGGATGAGGGCTTCAGGCGCGCGTGCATCTTTATTATTAGACACCCCCACCACGCAATCATCTGCAAATGCCATCATCTTGACTGAGGTTTGGCCTGGCACATGGACCCCAGTGAGTTGGGCATTCACATTTCGCAGTAGTGGGTCAAGGCTGAAGTTGTATAAGAGTGGGCTGAGGGGGTCCCCTTGTCTCAAGCCCCTTTGAGGGCGGACTACTTCCATTAGGAAGCCTGGGCCACGCACTGCCATTGTTGCAGATTCCGTGAGCAGCATCACCCAGTTGATGAAGCGGGGGGTAGGCGGAATTGATGGAGGCAGGCCCTTAGGTATTCCCAGTTTACTCTATCATAGGCCTTTTGTTGGTCCAAGAATACCAGTGCCCCAGAGGCTGTGGACTGACATGCATTAGCCACGGAGTGCACGTTATCCCAAATTGACTTTCTGGGGATGAAACTGAATTGTTCTGGGTAGATGGTGGCAGATGCTACAGTCCTTAAACGGTTAGCCATGATTTTTGTTAAAATTTTGGTGTCTGTGTTTGTTAGAGAAATGGGGCGCCAGTTGGCTAAGTCAAGCTTATCCCCTTTCTTGAAGAGTGTGACAGTAAAGGCCTCATGTCCTCCTGGTAGGAGGCACATTTCCAACAGGCTTTGGTTAAGTGAGGCGAGCAGCAATGGGGATATATATTTGAAATATCTTTTGTAGAACTCATATGGAATGCCATCTGGGCCTGGGCATTTTCAGTTTGGCGCACCGCGAATGGCTGTCCATAATTTGTTAGGAGTAATTAAATTCATTATTTCTGGGTATCAGAAAATGGTGCGGATATGAGCTTGGTCGAGAAATTCCGCCAATTTGGCCAGCTGAATTGGTTCAGCTCGGTATAACTCAGAGTAATATTTTTGCATTTTGATTGCCACTTCAGCCGGTGTGTCCACAATGGAACTATCTGATCTTCGCACCTGTGTGCAGGCCACACTCTAGCATGGCGCAAGAAAATTTTTAAAAAATATGTGGTGCACTTGTCACCTTTTGTGATGTGTGTGGCCCTGTATTGAACACAAAACTGATGTTTGTGTTGCCTTTTGAGTTCGTTGAGGTGGGCGGCTGCCTCTGCCCACTTCTGGCCCCATGCAGGGCTGTATCCTGTAGCTGGAATGTTGGACTCCAGTGTGCCAATTCTGCCAGAGCGCGCGAGATAACTGCTGATATGGCTCGTGAGCATCTGGAGGAGAGATGGCGAGAGTGGCGGATGGTGTCCTCTTTGAAAGTTGCCCATGTGGAAATGGGGTCCACGCAAAACGGTGCAACAAACAATTTTGCCAAAGTTGCCTCTTCCACCCACGTGGAAAATCCTGGTGACGTGAGCTCGGGGGGGCGGATTTTGCACCAATGTGGGGCCTTAGCAACTGTGACAGGTAGGTGGTAGGTTATTGAGACCAGTCAATGGTCGGAGAATTCCATTTTCATTGTTTTGAAGTGGGAGATGTGGGGTTGGAATTTTGCTGGCATTAGAATAAGGTCGATGCAGGTCATGGAACTTAATTGGCCGTTGTGGATGTGGGGACGCATCATGTTTTCGAGCAGCAGGGCATGTCATGGCAGCACATCCATTAACCCAAGGGTGGCCTTTAGAACGCGTAGTTCTACATGACCCTGTGGGGCGTGGGGTGAGGGAGGCCACCAGTCCATTGGTGAGGTTAGCCAACAGTTCATGTCGCCGACTAGGAAAGAATCAGGGGGTAGCGGGAGGGATTTGACTGATGAGAAAAATTCCTGACGCTTGTGTGCACCGTTTGGGGCATAGATGTTGACGATTGGGTGCACTACATCAGCCCACGAGAAGGTTATGATGAGCACTATGCCATTTAGGAATGTTTCTGAGGATGTGAATTTGAAAAAAATTATTTTTCCAAATTAGCACCCCACAGTGCTTCAACCAAAAGGATAGGGATGGGAGGAGCATTATTTTCCAAGCTTCCTTGGAACCTCATGGACAGTGGGACTCCTGGATGGCCAGGATATCCACGGGTAAATTGTGTTGTAAAAAACTCAGTTTCCTAGCCCAGGACGGGGAGGCCTTGAGTCTGGCGATATTCAATGTCCCTAGAGTGAAGGTTTCCCCCATCGCACCTTAGGTGTGAGGGGTGGGCCCCAGGCCCACCAGCCTCTTCAAGGTCCCCACGGGCTTTCACAGCAGCGCGAGTGTTATCGGCAACGCTATCAGAGCTTTTGTTGATTTTTGCGGAAAGAGTCGCGTTAGCTTTGGCCTTCACTTTTTGTTTTCCCGACGTCAGACAAATTTTTTGCGGTGCAGATGAGTTTGGTGCACCATTGAGCGGGTCAAAAAATTTTTCAGTTGGGATAGGTCCCAAGTTGGTTTCAACTGGAGCTTGGGTGCAGTGATTGGGTGAGATTGAATCTCCCATTGGATCCTCAGATTGAGTGGCCCACTCAGCATGGGCTTCCCAATCTGATTGAATGATGGATTCCTGAGTTGCTTCCGCCGCAAAGGTCTCCATGTCCTCCTGGTGTTGTAAGTGGGATGGTGGTGGTGACCTTGGCCGCTTCCTTGGCCGCAGTCCTATGGGCCTGCTTGGCCTTCTTCCGCTCCTGTGGGGAGATGGGCTTTACCAATAGGTAGCAGCCTTGTGCTCCCCACAGGAAAGCCTCCTTGGTGCTTGCAGTTGGTTCATAGTGCGCCTCTCCGTTGGCCATGGCCACCGAGGGGTGCTCTTGGAATGTGACGCCCTCCTTGATGGGGCATGCATGCGCCTTATGGCTGAACGCGTCACAGTGGGTGCAAATGGGGGGCGCGCTATCCACGGTCACCTGGAATGGGTGGGTGGTATGCTCTGCGATATCAATAAAAGTGGAGTGCAGGATCTGGGTTAGGTCCTTTGCGATCTCCTCAGTTGGGGTCAGAACTGCAATGGCTTTGCTGGTGCACAGGTTTGGCATCAGCGTGAAGCGTTGCATTTCAAAAGATTGTATTTCGCCATATATGGCGAGACCATCTTTCAGGTGTTGTTCAAAATGTCACGTTTTACCGTAGTAGACAAAAAATCAAATGTGAGGAAAATTTGGTTTGATTTTGTCCATCTGGTGCATTTGGTTTCGACGACCCATTGCCCTTCAGGGAGGTCAACCACTATGCGCACTGCTGCAGCCTCGTCTGCTGCTTTTTTGCTTTTAAAACCTAGGTCCAGCCAACTGCGTGACATGGAGTGAGGTGCAACGTACACCGCAGTTGGAAAAACTTTGTGTACATCTTCACAAAATTTTTCCCATAAGGCCGTTTTTTGGATGTCCAGATACACACAGACTCTGAATTCCACCAACGAAAGTGGCTGAGAGTGTGGCGTGTTGATGTAATGGTTGCATTGTGCTTGCCATGCGAGTATCTCTGGGGAAATTGTGACCACCGGTTTTTTAAGATTTTTGTCTATTCCGCCAGATTCTTTGGGGCGTTTTCAAACGTTGGAGGCCGCGGGCCTTCCACCTGCTCCTCTTACCTTGCTTGCCCAACTGCTCCTTGACATGGGCGCAGACTAATCTCCTCTGTGAGATTATCAAACTAGATTCAGTCTTGAATTAAATAGGTTGCAAAAGTGTTTGCAATGAGAAAGAAAAGTAGAATACTGAATAGTTTTAGTAAGCTAATAGGTTTTTATATCTATAGGGTGCGTTAGGACTCGGTGCCTTCAGGATCTTCAGAGCCTCATCCATTCAGGATATTTACTGATCTTCTGGAATGGCCTCCTCATGGGCATCCTCATTGGATAGCATTGCTCACCTGACCAAATGGGTGGAATCGCCACCCCACGTTACTCAGAAATAGGGGAGGAGGATCCTGAAATAGATTTAGCTCAGGTAAGTTCGATGACCAATTTGGCATGGCCTGATTTAGAAGGAGGTAATTTGATTTGATCTTTATCTTTATCTTTATCTTGAATTCCAACAGTGATATTATTTAGCTTTCTGTTAATCAATTACTGTTCGATTAGTGCCATCTTTTTTCGTAACTATCAATATGGTGGACGCCCAGGGGCTCTTTGATGGCTCTAACATTCCATGCTTGATCAATTTATCTACTTCTGTGGATACAACCTCTTCCACCACTTTGTATTGATAATGAGGCCGTGATCAAATAGGAGGATGGTCTCCCATGTCCAACTGATGCACCGCCCCTTGGGCACATTTCAAATTGTGGTTATCAAATTCAAATATGTCTCAATATTTTTCAAACAGGGCCATCACCTTATCTATCTGGTCATCTGACAGACCAATCAGGGCCTCACGTAGAACCATGATCATTACGTTGGCTGAGGCTTCTTCAGATAGACCTAAATCCTCCCATGAACTAAAGTCATGTATATGATGAACTTCACTGATTGGATTCAAATGCTAAAAGTTACCTTTTGGTGTCTTTGAATCACCATAGACTCCTTCTGTAGATTTTCTAATAAAACCTTCAATTCACCATGCCCTGGTAACAGAAGTCCAGGAACCACATGAGGTTTGAGCTGCAATTGTGGTAGGGGCTCATGAATTTACCATATAGGCCTTTGGGACGTCTATTTTGAGTTCAGTCCCTACTATAACATAATTCCCAGAAGGTATTCTTAAGGTAGTCTCAGCCCTTAGTAGAATACCATTAAACTCTTAAATCTGGTTAGAGAGAGCTATGGTCCTCCACTTCATCTGCTGATAGTGAACAGGAATTATCTATTGCTATACACGAGATTTATTTGACTAGAGTGGATAGGTTCTTTTGGAACTCCGATTGAGATGAAATAGATGGAAATACATTTCCACAAAATCTCAAAAGTTTACTCAGCCATATCAACATTTACCCCAAATTGCCGCATAATGTGGCTCAATCAGCATTTAATATTATTATTTAACAAACCATGGCCAGAGCAAAAGCACTAATCAACCTGAACCTCAAAGGCAACGCACTGTAGGCGCTCTTTGACACAATTCTTTGTGCTCCAGTGGTCCCATACACTACCCAATAGGCTACATTAGGCTTCAGAGGAAGCCTAGACACTAAATGAGTGGATAACCTATTGATGGGAGCGTCAGTGTCTATAATCGCTCAATTTTTGGTATTTCCTACAATTATCGCAGTAGGTACACTCTGAATAAGATGAACTGTTTGAGTTTAACACATGCACATCCATGATAATCTTATTATTGAGAAAAGTGATAATACTAGCGCCAACATGAGGCTACGCTTAAACAAAAACTCCACTGACATTGCAGCATTCACGCCCTCTATTGTAGCCACATCAATGGAGGGACTTCAGAAGCAACGTTACACTAAAGGGATTAGACAGGCATACGATGTTTGTACATCTTGGTGGAACTTCAACTCTGTATTCTTCTGTCCCTTCAAAGGAAGTCGGTAATATCACTGAAGGTTTGTTAAAATATTAAATCGCCAGTTTGGGGCTCAGGACTGACACAAAGGGACTCATCAGAATTAACAGGGAGAGCTAAATTTGACTCACCAGTGGTAGAGCGTCCCATCTCTATGCCGCTTAAACTTTCCCTTCTCAGTCAGTTCTGATGGTACTGCACAGGAATGCAGGTTGCCAGGGCAGTTTGCCTCATAATGTCCTCTTTAACAGCATGAGAAACAGACATTCCTATATGGTTCACATATTTGCAATGCCTCTAAAAACCCAGGTTGGAACTTAAGCAAGGGATTGTTATTTGACTGAGGATGAGCTGAGTGACCATAGCGAGGGCAGAAAGGAGCCACCAAAGGGTTGAATGCCCATGTATTGACCAATGGATTATAGTCAATTGTTGTTCTCTATTCTCCGCCAAAAATTCAGTGACAGCTGCAGGGGCTTTTTTGTTCCACGTTAGAAACACTAAAAGTGATGGGTAGGTGGCGCAGAAATTGAACGATTTTGAGAAGGGGTACATCTTCCTCCAAAATTGGATCCATAAGTTTATGCAGCTCACAGTATGGCTTCACCGCAGAGGTCATTGCAATGTACAAATTGGAATTGAATTAAAACTTCGCCCCAATTAACACGTGGGCTTCTGCTGTAAAGTGGTCAGAAAATGCAGTGAGGGTCTCATCACAGTGTAACCTGATGGTCAAAAACTCAGCCTTCCACTGTGACATTTTTGCAGAACCTCCAAACAACTGCAGCACAGTATCCTTCTCTTCTTCATATTTAAAGAAACCACTTGGAAGATAGTAGTAACTTGATCTGCACTCCCAACATCCAAAGCGGATATTAACAATTTAGCTTTATGCTGATCTGAGGCTCCTTCCTCTACAAACTCAGATTGTTTAAAGAAGTTGTGAATTTTCCCTTCACTATTAAAAGGAGGCAGCTTATCAAAGCAAACCTCTTTCTCCCTAACAACAGTATTCATTTTACACTCTGCGCAATTTAGCCACTCAGTAGTGTCATCCAAGCCATCATCAAGATGTCTGACTCATCCACTAACAAGGTGTAATTGGTGGAAGGCTTTGTCAAGCTGTTCCATTATGCCCTTATTTCCCTGGAAAAAAAAATTTTTTGTGTCTGAAGTAGTCTATCACGCATGATCTTTAGTTCCACATATTGGGATAGCTCTATAAACTGTAATATGATCCCTTCATTTTGTGCCAGTTGTGCCATTTCTTGGAGAATGAATAGTATTACTTAACGTGTTGTTCAATGAGCCCCCTGTAGTGAGCACAACTGATATAACTTTGCAATATATTGGAGATACACCAAAGGGGTCACACATTGTCAATCCCACTGAGCAATGGACGGATGATATGTAGATCGTTGGTCCCAAAAAACTTAATTAAAATAAAAACCTGAAGCAATTGCTTTTGCTACAACACTTTATTTTCTTATATTATATAATATTTAGATCCTTCTGCAAACTCTTTTCTTCTTCCTATTAAAAAAACCTCCTCCTTTAACCTTCTCATCTCACTTATATGTTAATAACTTTGGACGATACTGACCCTTTTGCTTAGACTATTCATTATGCCATATTCCCATTGGTCCAGCTGAGTCTACATTCATTAAATTCACAATCACCTAGGTCAAGGCGATTTATCAACTATTTGTTTTGCATTGACATCTAATCACCTAATCATTATACCTTCAGTGGAATTCCTCCTATCCGCCAAGGCCAATTTTGCTCATCATCAAATCAAATTACTTATTAATACTCATATAGGCCTAATCATGATAGTTGACCATTGATCCGCCGGTGGTTATTTTGGCTTATTGTCCAGTCATATAGATTTCCCAACAACCTTGTTGCTTACTTTTCTTACAAATTTTTCCATAGAGCAAACCTGGGCCATCTACGACAAATAATTGACAGCCTTGGCGTGGGCCTTGGCCCACTGGAAGTATCTCTTGCAGGGTGCACAACATGAGTTGACTGTGCATATGGATCACCAAGCTCTTCTATATTTCTGCAAGACAAAGAAGTTGGCACACCAGCAGTCCTGAACTTACTGAGATTTGTGCATCTTTAAGTCCAAATATAAGTTTGTGAAGGGATTATTGAATGTACTTCCCAAATTTTTGAGTTGCAATCTCACACTTTCCCAGCTGAATCAGACGAGGCGGACCTTGTCACAAAAACCGCCAAACTCAAACCTTGGCCATTATTCCTCTTATGGTTTCAGTAGCAGATTTAGGTCTAAATGCGCCTTTGGCTTCGCAGGTCTTAGCAGAGCAGATGGCATGTGTGGAAGGGGTGGAACTTATGAAGCGGATGTCACCTCCAACTTCCAAGCATACCTTTTAATACTTTGCTGAGAAGCTTATCCTATTTTGGGTCGCAGTTGTGGGTCCTCCCTTCCTCTGAGCTGAAGTCATCTAAGCTCATCACAATTCCCCTGAAGTCAGTCACCTAGGGAAAAAGAAATGCATAGATTAAGTAAAGCATACCTTTAACTGTCCAGTCATGTCAAAGGTTGTTCCAGCGAGGGTAACTGACTGTATAAATTGTGCACAATCCAGATTGGTCTGGTCTTATAAGAATGGTCTCCTCCACCCCTTGTAGCAGGCAGAGGGGCTGTTAACATAAGTGTACATGGCTTTATCTGTTGGGTTACCCAGCTCCAATGGGTTTACAGCAGTCATGGTGGTCATAGACCGCTTCACAAAATTTTCCTTCTTTATCCCGTGCTCCACATCCATCACTCCATGGATACTGCCCGCCTGTTTGTGAGGCATGTGTTCTCTATGTTTGGACTCCCATAAGAAATAATCGGTGACTTCAGGACCTAATTTATAGCGCAGCTTTGGAACAAACTCTTAGCGATTCTGAAGATTATGCCCTGTTGCTCCACCGCATACCATCCACAGTTGGACGGTCAAGCTGAATGGGTTAATATGCCCTGGAAAAATACCTGTGGTGCTACGCTGCAGCCGCTCAGAATACCTTGGCCGATGAACTTCCCCTCATCCAGTTTGCATATAATAACAGAATTCATGTATCCACAGACTTCTCCCCATATAAACTACCCTGGGGTCTAACCCATCATTTTCAGTTGGCCCATGCCTTAACCTGAAGGTCCCAGCTGCTTCTTAATATGCTTAGCACATTCGTGCCACCCAGTCCTTGGTTTGGAAGCACTTGATCAAGGCCACAAGCGATTATAAACGGTTTGCAGATCAGAAAAAGCTCATGGTACACGAGATAAAGGTAGTAAAATATGCCATGCTGGACATGGACACTTGTGCATTTAGGTACCCTATCTCAGATTCACAAACAAACCATTAGGCCCCCATTTGGTGAAGAGGACTTGGGAAATAGCGCCTTCCCTTGATATTTCTGGACCACTGGAAGCAACATCTTGTTTTTCATGTCTCACAGTTGTCCCTATTCAAGGGGCAATCCCATTGGAAACAGAGCATATTGTGATTGAGGTAGAAGAGTAAGATGAAGTTGATGGCATTCTGGATTCCTGCCAATCGTGCAGATAAGTTCAATATTTAGTTGCATGGAAAGGCTATCTGGCCTATAAAAATAACTGGGTTGGAACTTGGGACTGTGCCACTGCTTGGAGCTTGTGTAGGCTTTTCACGCTAACCACCCTGATTCTCCCCACCCTCCACAAAAATTGCTACACTGATGGCAATCGAGTTACCCAATGCCCATAAGAAAGTGGCCCTCACATGAATATCTAGTGGTAGCGCTCCCCTTTAAAAACGGGAAGGAAACTGTAAGTCCTGGGGTGTTCACTCCACTTAGACTGGGTTGCGTTCCCTTTCTTATACAAAAAAGCTCTGAGAAGGCAAGTTTCCCCACCCTCATCTCCCAGGGCGACTCACCAATGTGGTGGATGAGCAGCGGGTCACAGCTGTCCCTCTAAGGACTCCACTACCTATCCCAGTACTAACATCCAGGGAATTGGTATCTGGATTAAGTGAATTTGTGTTGAGTTGTCATATATTTGGAATCCGCATGAGGAAAAGGGAACAAATGTGGATGACAGCATCAAATTATTGGCAACAAAGCCCAATGGCTGTGTACTTTTGGTGAATAAAGAGTCCAGTACTAAACCCTGGTAGAACTAGCCAACAGCTTTGGATCTTTGGCAAAAATAGCTGTCAGCATTGAACCCTCCCCATTAGTGCTAAAATCTCTGTCTGGCAAATCTCACCTGGTCAAACAGACGCCAGAGTGATTGGGTTCATGTGGATTGGGCACCCCAAACCCAATCCTGACCTCTTGGGACCGCCCCTCTGTGGGGTGGCCTTGGGAGGCTCCCATTACCTGTCAGGTGAGACACTGTCACTCAAATTGTCAAAATTGCAGTAAATCTGAAATTTGGGCATCCATGAACGAACTGGTGATTACTTGAGCTGCAGCCAACACTTGTAGGGTTCGTGCCAATTAAATTAGTTTCCCCTCCTCCCAATTGAAGTTCCACTGGATAAAGTCAAAACTCGAGGGCCTCAATTCTGTGCATTCCTAGGCTATTTTCCAATCTGTCAGCTATTTAAACAGTTGTACCCCACTGAAAAAATTGATGATCGATTTTCTTTATTTCATATTCATTAAAAGATCCCTGCGCTTCAAAAACCACTTTTTATATAAATTTTCCTTTGCTAAACCCTGTGGCGCCCCTATGTTGAATTATGGGGTGTGCAACGATTAGACCCTTATGGTCATGTTGGTGACTCTATTGCATTCTGCAGTTAACTGGGACTACCATGTTAAAAATTTCATGGAACTTTCCCCAATCACTGAGGCAATCCAACACCAGGATCTTGGGATTTTATGGACAAAATTATCTCCGCTCCATGTGAGAATCTGCACCCTCACTAATGTTGTCATACACAGTTCCCCCTTGGGGAATGCCAATTCCCCAATCCAATCCCACAATTTCCTACGCCTAGGACCATAGGCCCTGAGGCAGCAACAGCCTGGTTCCTTGCCCAGTTTCTTTTTACATTTGTGGCCCGCTGGCACTCATTAGTTAATTGTCTCCCAGTCCATTTAAACATCGTTCAAGCAGTAGTACCCCTGGAATTCTGCATCACCTTTTGGGTGTTTTTTCATCCTGACTGAAAGGACAGTCTAAACTTTTTTCTGACGCTTTCCTGACACAGCGTTTATGAACCCCCAAATCAATGTATTGATATTTGTTGTAATAAATCTTACCAACCATTTACATAATTTATTTATTTTCTAATTTTATATTAAATAATTAGACTGTGGCTTTGACCAAATACCTCTTCCCAGTGGCAGCGTAAACAATACAATTAGTTTGCTATATGTTTGCTTTAGAAACTCATCCTATATTTTAATATAGTTTCTGTTTATTATTGCCTTGATGGCTGTGTCAACTATTAGTTAAATCTCCATGTTTTCTTGGGCTGCATTGCTAAAGTAAAGTATGATTCAAGTCCTTATCTACAATCACTACATTACCGTTCAGTAACACTAAACATAGAATCACCAATTTATATCAATTTACCTCATCCTTGAGGCTATGCACAATAAATTTTACTATATTTCTATTGCCCCTTGCTCAGTGCCAACATAGATGTATTGTTATGGTGTTTTTATTGATTGTCCTTGACCATTTGTTAACATCTCAGTTAATGTATAATGATACAATGAATAGCTCCAAAGTTATGGCTATAGTTTTCTGTCATTTAGGAATAATTATTCAACTGTCCCAAAATTACTAAATCTAACTATGTTACTTGTTGTTTTGCACTCATGGAAAAATTTTGGGTGTAAATAAGAGATTGATGGAGAGGAAGAGAAACTAGTTTTGTCATAAGTATCTTGCCTTATACCAAGGCGAATCCTCAGATGTATAACGAAAGCTGTATAGCCACTTTCAGTACTTAGAAATTACAGTGAGATTTTTTTTATATCAGAATAAAAACTTTAATTTGACAAAAAGGCTTATTAAATAAGCTTACTATAGTAAATGTCCTCATAAATATTACTGTTTTCTTGGTAAACCTAAACTTGTTTAGTTCAATTATGAAGCTATAGCACCAATTTCAACAGTCTCTAAATGCTTCATTGCTGCTGATGTTGACTAGGAGGCTTTAAAAGCCTTGAGTAAGTGAAGAAATCCTTTTATTAGATCTTGAAGAGATTGTGCTCATAGTATATTCAGACTTCTATGTGAGTATAAATTGGAATAGAGCTTTTTTTGTTCTGTTTTGACTTTCTTTTTTAGCACTAGATGGTCCAGCTAATTTTGACTTTAAATTTATTTTAGATAAATGAAACTTCACATGGGTTAGCTTTGGGTCTGTGTAGGCAGGAAGGGTTCCTTATCAATCCTCATTGGCCCATTTGGTGTGTGTTTTTGGTTTGAGTTACAATTATATGTGTGACGTGAGGAGTGGCCTGGTCTATTTTAATGGGATCCCCTTGTTTTGTTAGAATTTAACGGTTACTGGCGCTTTTTGGTGCTGCTGAGCGGGTTGATGGGTTTCCTGGGGTTCTATGACCCACTTAGATTAATATTTTTTCCTTACCATTAGTAGTTTGCGGTAATTTATCCTCAGCTCAATCCTTGACTATAATTTGACCCATATGTTTGGTGTGTTATCATGGTCTAAACTCACTGAATGATTTGTTCTCTGGTCAAGTTTGGCTTAAGACAAAGTTTCACTGGCTTAAGAATCTTTACTTTAAAGTTTGAACTGGTTATTTGAAAATAATGATGGTATGGGGTGGTGTGAATCACATCACTTGCAGTCAGGGTTTAGTAATGAGCCTTTACTTGAGCAGCCTAATTGCACTGGGGCAGTAAACCAGGATTGAATTCTGAAATGTTGCTTGCCCTTGTCCCTAGGGGCACACAAAATAATAAAGAATGATGATAGTGTGTAGCGCTAAAATGTAAAACAATCTGGTCATCATTAGGTGAGGTCAGTTGACTCACTCTGACAAAGTTTGATCCAGCGTAGATCAAAGTTTTCACATAAAGGCCAGGAGTTTGGTGGCATGAGGCTTGGTTTCTCCCTGCGCCTGGTTGTGTGGTTTCATCTCCATCTGTATGTATTGAATCATAGTGAACCAATTTTTTGGTGTTTGGAGGCATTGATTAGGTAGTTTTTCCCATGCAAGCTGTCGCTGTTTGTACATTTTGGATGCCACCAATTCTAGTTTGATGGCTACCAGAATGCTGGGCGTCAGCAGCGTTATAATTTCGGATGGTGTTGTTAGGATATGTTGTGTAATTTGCACAGGTTAAACCCACTGAGCAACAGATAGATGATGTGGGGATCGAGGTCCTTCAGACACACTTGGAAAATATACTTAAAATAGGAGCAATTGCCCCAATTTTCTACTTATTTTCTATAAATACAGCTACCTTTTGCTGTCCCCCATCTCTACTACGCTATAAACAACCTACTCCTCTCAATCGCCCATCTTGCTTATATTCAGCGACTTCAGGCAATAATGTTTCATGGCTTGGACTATTCTATTCCATTGATTCTCCTCAAATTCAGCTTGTTATTCTCTAATCCTCTGTCACCCTAATTGTAGGATATTTACTTCATATTCATCAAATGTCAACATCACCTTATCACCAAATATAGAGGCGATCCAATAAAACCCATTATATCCAATAAAAACCCATTATGTCCCAATATCGCCTCATCTTGAGGCACTCAAAATAATTGTAACTGATACATTTCTGGTGGATTCCACCTTAGCTGTCAAATGATTATTGTCCAGTCATATTGGAATTGCGACATTATCCCCTCCTTGACTGGATGATAGGATCCTATTGTTTGTAAGGTTGGAGGAACTTTGCGTGTACTCAGTTAATGATCTGACCACTTGCAGGATCCTTGATGGTATATGTGTCAACTCCAGTTTTCTCTATAACTTCTAATGGACCAATCCAAATACTGGCCAGCTTGTGTTTCCGCCTGAATCCATGTTGTTCATGGAAGAGAACCATATCACCTTCCTTAAATGGCGCCAGACCACTATGACATGCCTGATCAATGGCCTGATTTCTGATCTTCTTGGCTAAACTAAAGGAATATGCTTTGGTTTGCAATTTGATCAGAATGTTCGTGAGGTTAGTCAAATAGCGGTGGGGTTCCAGTCTACTGGTATCTTCTACACATGAATAAAGTAACGCTGGAAGAGCCAGGTGTTGGCCGTATAGTAGTTGGAAGGGACTCTTCCCCATGGCGGAATGGTAACTAGTGTTATAGGTGAACATGGCAGTGGAAAGGAGAGAGCTCCAATTGGAAGGTCAATCCATTACTAATTTTTGTAGTATGTTCACCAGAGTTCCATTCATCCATTCGACCATTCCATTGGATTTGGGGTAGTATGGGGTCATCAGAACCCCGCAGATTCCCATAAGCTTGTTCAGTTTGGGTAGGATATGTGAGGTGAAGTTAGTTCCTTTGCCAGTGAGAATAAACTTAGGGCAGCCGTGTCACTGAATAATGCATTCTATCATGAACCTGGCCACAGTAACTACCTCCAAGTCTCATATTGCCCTTGCTTCAACCCAATGGGTCAAGTAGTCGATATCCATAAGAATGTACTTACAATAGTTGGCTTAGTTGGCAAGGGACCAACGACACTGAGGGAAACTATGTGCCACACGAAATGTGGTTTTGCTGACCAATATGACGTTGTACGTTGAAATTGCTTCTCCACTTGGCACTGATGGCAACAGGAAATAGTTTTGAGCACATCAAAGCTCATACTTTCCCAAAAGTACTGAGGGCGTAGCAACTCCATAGTCTTACACACTCCACCATGCCCAACTGCCTTGTGTGCACTCATAATGATTCCCAGATGTGCTGAGGGGCAAGGAAAATTTCACTGTAGAATCGCCAATCCGCTTGTACAGTTCCTCATTCTGTTGGAAGGTATTCATTCGCATCTCTCTAACACTTTGATCACCTGGGGCAGTTCGTCATTGTATGTTCTGCTGAGCATCTTATTGTACATCACGTTGGTGAGGTTTGCTGTCACCGCAATAGTTGGTAATTGAGATAAAAAGTCAGCATTCTGATGCTTTACTCCCAGCCAATAAAAAATCTCAAAATCATAAGCCTGCAACTGAAGAGCCTATTGAGCTAACCGTCCTTCAGGTTCTTTAAGGTTCTACAACCAGCGTAATAACTCGTGATCTGTTATGACTTTAAATGTTACCCCATGCAGATAGACTCTGAATTGCTTATATGTATAGATCACTGCTAAGCACTCCCGCTCAGTCACAGTATAATTATGCTCTTGACTGTTCAGATTTCAACTACAGTATGCTAGAGGATGTTCCTCTCCCTCATCATTTTTCTAAAGAAAGTACTGCACCAACAGCAGAGAGGGACACATCCATCTGAATGATAAACTCCCGATTGAAGTTCAGATATCATAACACCAGTGCACTGATCAACGCCATGCGGAGTGTATCTAAAGCAGATTAACAACGTTCCATCCATTTGAACACAGCGTCTTTTTTTAACAACTCGAATAGTGGCCCCCTAATACAGCTAAAATTAGGGATAAAGCACTGGTAGTAACTGACCATTCCCAAAAATACCTGTATGTTACACTTACTATTGGGAGTAGTCATTTTGCTGATGGCCTCCACCTTAACCAGCTGTGGTTTCAACCCTATAGAGTCTACCACAAACCCAGGTATTCCAGCTAATCTTTGAAGAAGTTACATTTTCGATGTTCAATTTTAATGTTCGCCTCAGCCAGCTGGTGGAATACTGCTTTGAGGTGGTTGAGATGCTCCAAAAAAGTTCAAGAGAAAACATTAATATTGTCAAGGTATACAAGGACGCATGACAGTTTCAGGTCACCAAGAATAGTGTCCATGGATCGCTGAAACGTAGCTGGGGCGTTACACAGCCCTTGAGGCATCTGCATCAGTTGAAAAAGGCCTTTAGAGGTGATTACAGCGCATTTTTCCTGTTCCGCTGGGGGTAACTCAATTTGCCAGTAACCTGATATTAAGTCCATCACGAAAAAATAATGTACTCCCCTAATTATTCCAGAGCATCATCAATTCTTGGCAAGGAAAATGAATCTTTTTTTGTAATACTGTTGAGCTTCTGGTAGTCTATTACTACGCGGTTGGTTCCATCCTTCTTTTTTACAATTAGAACAGGCGAAGCCCACGGGCTTTTGAACGGTTCAAGCATCCCTTGATCTAGCAACTTGTTGATTTCATCAGTAACAACATCTTCCGCTGCCTGTAATTGGCAGATCAGCTAAGATTTTATAGGATGATGATCACCTGTGTCTACTCGATGGACCACCCCCAAGCACACTCTAAATCAATGTTGTTTATAGCAAAAATCCCTTATACTTCTGAAATAAAGCTATTGCTTGGTCTTTTTATACTTCTGATAATCCAGTTAAATTAATCCACAGTACACTGTTATTACATTAGCAGGTGTCTCGGTTGGTAGACCAAATTCATCCAATGACCCAAAATCATGAACCTGACAGACCTCTTCTATTGGAATCAGATGTAAATACACTACAATTTGGCGTCAGTGGATTTGCATTGGTTCGTTCTGGAGGTTTGCTAACAAAACCTTAGTCTCCCCATGTCCTGGAAGTATAATCCCTGGAGCCACATACGACTCAAACCATGTTTAATGAATTAACCAAATGACTTCCCTATATAACCCACTTGGAACTTACACTTCCAGCTCAGTGTTCATTAAGACTTGATGGCCAGAAGGCTTATATAGGGCCCTTCCACTCAAAGAGGTATCCCTTGATATTCATATATCTGCTGGGGAAGGGCCCAAGTCTTGCACATTAGTTGGCACTAGCGAACTGGCATCACCCTGTCACTATAGGCAAGGTTGATATGGCTAATATGCACCAGTTCCTTTGGTACTCCACTAGTGGTAAATTTAATTGGGATCTGCTGACTCAAAGTGGCGAGGGTCTCCTCAGTCATATTAACAACACCCTGAAACTGCGCAGGAAAGTGGTCCTGATTAAAAAATCATATTTTTCATTTGGCAGCACAATTGCTAGTGCTACAATGACAATGGACTAAAGTGCAGAGGTAGCGCACTGTGAGCCCCCTCAGAGACAGTACTTACTGCCTTATAAGTTCCATAAACCATTTGATGGTCCACATCTGGTTTCAACGTCAACTTTGCCATCAATTTGGTAGAAACTATGTTGACTAAAGCACCAGTATCTATTTTAGTGCGAACTATATTTTTCTCTACAAAAATATCACAGTATGTACACTCAGAATAAGAAAAATATTGACTGTTTAATATGTAAACATTTACGGGCTCTCTTTTTCCAAGAAAACTCATTATCCCCTCACTGACTTGGGGGTATTCTTTGACAATGATATCTATTGAAAGGGCGACGTTTACTCCTTTCAGAGTTGGCACATCCGCAGCATAATCAAATTGGTCCAAGGAAGCTTGATCAAGAAATTGACAGGCATACAGCTTAGATTGTTTGAGGGATTCTTCTTCTACCAACGCCTTGGCTTGAGCTCAGGCTACTACGTTTACTCCTACAACCAGCAGCTGATATAAAATTCTGTCATCATATGAGGGACTTTTGCAGGATATACTACTATTGATTTGGGGACGTTTTGAGTGGGTATCGTGGAGGTAGAGGGTCCTGTCTCTACTCCGCTCCATCTTTTCCCTGATAATTTTGATCTTAGTGTATGTAGTTCACTTGTCAGTTATGGAAGAATTTCGCCAAATGACCAGGGCGACCACATTTGTAACAATTAACCCCATAGGAGCCACGTCCTTGATTATCATAAGAGGGACCAGACTGGAAAGTTTGGAGTTGATCTGCATAACCAGCCCCAGGTTGGTAAGCTGATTGTTGGCGGTCGGCATAGCTAGGTCCTGGTCAATAACTGGGTTGCTGACAGTTTTCATGGCCAGCCCATTGTCGCTAATTGAACTGTTGAGTATAATTCAGCTGAGGATGAGGCGCAGAGTTATAAAAAGGCTGAGGATACTAACTGGAGCTGGAGCCAGACAAGGGTATTCTCCTAAATAAGAGGGTGTGGTAGCATCATAAGTCTTCCATTCCATATTTGGCGGCAGAAAGTTAGGGGATACATGACACAAAAACTGTACAATCTTGAGTAGAGGTACGTCATCATCTAGAAACGGTGAAATAATTTTATGAAGTTTGTGATATAACTCTACCATGGAGGACATGGCAATGCACATGTCAACTTCCGCTAAGTACCCAGCTCCAATCAACACATGGACTTCTGTTGTAAATCAATCAGCGAACACTAGAAGAGTCTCATCTTGATGGAATCTGATAGTTAAGAATTCTTCCTTTCGCTGTGACATCTTTTAGGTACCCCCAAACATGTGGAGTATGGTTTCCTTCACATCCTTATACGTGACAGAGCTACTTGGAAGGTAACAGGTGACCTGATCAGCGCTTCTGACATCCAAGGCAGATATTAACAACTTAGCCTTTCATCTATCAGAGGCACCTTCCGCTGCAAACACAAATTGTCTGAAGAACCCATGAGTGTTCCCATTGTGGTCAAATGGAGGTAACTTTTTGATATTAACCCCTCCTCCTATTAATGGGTTTTTGGGCCATACTGAGGAACAGGTTGAGATCCAAAAGCAGATTCTCAATGATGAGCTGGATTAGCGGAAGTTGGGATGTCTACCTCTAAGGGGTAGTGTGACCTTCTGCCATGGGCAGTACTGCCATTACTTGAGGGAAGTGTCATTCTGACTTGTATTTGTATTCAGTACTACCATCCTGGGTGCAGTAGCTCCTACCAGCGTCATATTCTTCCACATATGATGCCCCCTCTTGATAGTCATCATTGTCCCAGCAAGAAGACCGAGAGGTATTGGTCAATCTTTGTTCTGCGCACTGCAGCCGCTCAGTGGTATCATTTAAATGTTTGGCAAGTTCTTTGTTTTGTTGTCCCAAGATTTGAATTTGGCTGAACATACTATCAAGTTGATGCATGACAGAATCTCGTTCTTAAAAAAGTTCATCTTGTTTTTGAGCACCATGTCTAAGGTTACTTTGAGTTCCTCATATCCAGCTGGTGCGGTGTTCCATGAAAACTCCCCAACAACACAGCTTAGGTAAGTCATATCTGGCGATTGGAGTTCCAGAGTGCTAGGTGGTTGATCAATGGGCCCCCTGTAGTGAGCACCACCGTTATAAAATCAGATGGTATAATTAGGATCTGCCATATTGTTCATATAGGTCAAACCCACTGAGCAACAGACAGATGATGTGGGGATTGTTGGTCCTTTGGACACACTTGAAAATATATTTAAAAATAGGAGCAATTGCCCCCAATCAACTCTTTTTTTATTTTACTTAATACAGAAATCTTCCGCTGTCCCGCTCTTTCTACTATTAAAAACCTTCTTTTCTCAATCGCCCATATCACATATATACAGCAGCTTCAGGCGATACTGCTCTCATGGCTTGAGCTATTCTATTCTGCCAACTCTCCTCAAATTCGGCTTGTTATTCTCTAATCCTCTGTTGCCCAAATTGTAGGCGATTTACTTTGTATTTATTAAATGTTGACATCACCTTATTGCCTTATCACATTATATAGATGCAATCAATAAAACATGTTATATCCAATAAAAACCTGTTATGTCCCAATATCACCTCATCTTGAGGCACTCTAATAATTGTAACTGACACCATTTTCAGCAGATTCCGCCCTAGATGTCCCACAATTATTGTCTAGTCATATTGGAATTGTGACAAGCAGGAACTGGTCTAAAGAGGGTTCATGTTGTGAAGGTACAATCAATTAATCTGATGCTTATGATATGCCTTTATTGGGGTTGGCTTCTTTTACAGCTGCCTCTTGAGAGCGGATGACCTTAGTTGACACTGACAGGCTGATTGAAGGTTAAAAGGTTTCTGGTTGTTGTTGCTTGTTTAGATAATTAAGCGGGCTTCTTAACTGGTTTTTACGCCATATTTATAATAGTTTCTATGTTCTCTGGTGGGTCTGAGCTTCTAGACTGATTTATAATTTGAAAAGTAAAGTTTAAAAAAATTAATATAGCATATATACTATAGATTAAGTTTCAAAAAGATAAAAAAAACTTTTTAATTTATTAAGGAATAGTTAATCTACCTAGAAAAGCTTAAAATTTAAACCATAGATTATAAAGTGTTTAAAGCTGATTATGATTAGGATGCAAATTTAAGTCATTTTAGATTTTCAAATTCACAATAGGAAAAAATAGTAGTGAGATTTATGGCCTGGTAACGCAATCTTTGTGAAAAGGGCTATTATCAAGCCACCAGCTTGGTTGATAGTGGTAAAAGAATTTTTTTAAATTTAAATTTAAATTTATTGTGGGGAAGGCTGACCATGGGATGGACACTTCTGAATATGACTCAGGAAAGACAAACTTAGTACCAGGGGAGGCATCCCAGAGAAGCGATGCTATCTCTTGTTGCCAGCGGGAACGCCACTTATGGGGAGGGGGAGGGAACTTGTGAAGGGGCCATAGCCACTATTGAGCACGTGTGGAGGAAGGGGTCTGATTTGATGAACCAGACTGGGAACCAGGAGGAGACCAGCTGTCGGCAACAAGGTGGGAGATATCCAAACATCCACGCTTGAAAGTGGTCCACCAAATGAGACCAGAATCTGTGGACAGCTTCTGGGAGGGTGGGGATGGAGCCAGCGATGGCATCCAAGACAATCGTGTGGATAGTCCACATGGCAATTGTAACCACCAGAGCATGGAGGGAGGGTGGGAGGGGGAGGCCATTGATGAAGCAAACATATCTCTTGACAGACTGAAGGGATGCGTTTGATCCTGGCCCAGCAGACGTTGAACTTCGCGCCATATCACTTTAGAGGTGGGGCACTTCTCCAGGCGGTGGAACATCGTTCCATACTGGCCACACACGACACAGGATGAGTGTAAAGCGTAAGAGCGCTCAGCTGTATGATACACCCGCCTCAGGCAGCGCCACACATGAGAGCGGACTTGAGGCTGCAACAGAGGATGGTGTGCATATTTCCAGATAGTCTTTTGGGTCTCAGTGGAGTAAGGGATGTCCATCATGTCCAGGTAGTCCACCCTGGATAGGACATGGGGTCGAATGGGGATCACGCCATCATGGATGGGTAGCCCCTGTACCTCTTGTGTGAACTGAGGAGAGGGGCGGCCTCTTTGGGTTGTATGTCCGCTAATACAAATTCTCCACTCTGCGCTTCGCATGGAGAGTAGGATTCGTTTGTAGTGGGTTTTAGTCCCGTGAGGACCTGTGGCCGATGTGTGTGATGCGAGGTATTTCATCAGGGAGTGGGGGTTTGATGGATTGTTGAGGCCCAAGGCTCAGGAGAAGTTGGAGCGGGCCGCGCGGGACCAGTGTTGGGATGGGAGTGTAGGAGCGGTGACAGCCGCGATCCAGGTGCCCAGGATCTTGGCAGCATGGGCTTTGAAGTCAAGCAGGCCCATGCCACCTTGATGATGAGGGCCAAACATGACCTCTAGCCGTACTGGTGGAGGGCGGCCTGACCAAAGCCATCCTTGCAGCAAAGCATACAGGGACTTGAAGAAGCTTGGGGAGAAGGGGATGGCGTGGGCTCTGAACCAGACTTTGTATAGGAGCATAGAGTTGGCAAGAACAACCCTGCCAGTGAGGGTAGTAGGGTGGGCTCTGAGAGAGGCGATTCACTTCGTCACGTTGTCCAGTATACGGCATTCCATTACTGCTGACGCATATCCGCCTGCCTCCATCCACATGCCCAGATGGCGCACCGGTCCTATGGTAGGACGTGGCACGAAGGGGAGCACCAGTGGAGCGGTGTGTGTTGAGTTAGTAAGGCGTGGACATGGGTGAGCAGATGGGCCAGGTTGGGAACTGATTGTTGGGGCCCAGCAGTTCTGAAACTGACCAAGGAGGATGATTTCAGTTTTGGAGGCGTTCAGTGCCGCGTTGCTTACCTGGGAATATTCCTGGATGAGGGCTTCAAGTGCGCGTGCATCTTTGTTATTAGACACTCCCACCACGCAATCATCTGCAAATGCCATCATCTTGACTGGGGTTTGGCCTGGCACATGGACCCCAGTGAGTTGGGCATTCACATTTCGCAGTAGTGGGTCAAGGCTGAAGTTGTATAAGAGTGGGCTGAGGGGGTCCCCTTGTCCCAGGCCCCTTTGAGGGCGGACTACTTCCGTTAGGAAGCCTGGGCCACGCACTGCCATTGTCGCAGATTCCGTGAGCAGCATCACCCAGTTGATGAAGCGGTGGGGTAGGAGGAATTGATGGAGGCAGGCCCTTAGGTATTCCCAGTTTACTCTATCATAGGCCTTTTGTTGGTCCAAGAATACCAGTGCCCCAGAGGCTGTGGACTGACATGCATTAGCCACAGAGTGCACGTTATCCCAAATTGACCTTCTGGGGATAAAACCAAATTGTTCTGGGGAGATGGTGGCAGATGCTACAGTCCCTAAACGGTTAGCCATGATTTTTGTTAAAATTTTGGTGTCTGTGGTTGTTAGAGAAATGGGGCGCCAGTTGGCTAAGTCAATCTTATCCCCTTTCTTGAAGAGTGTGACAGTAAAGGCCTCATGTCCTCCTGGTAGGAGGCACATTTCCAACAGGCTTTGGTTAAGTGAGGCTAGCAGCATTGGGGATATATATTTGAAATATTTTTTGTAGAACTCATATGGAATGCCATCTGGGCCTGGGCATTTTCAGTTTGGCGCACCGCGAATGGCTGTCCATAATTTGTTAGGAGTAATTAAATTCATTATTTCTGGGTATCAGAAAATGGTGCGGATATGAGCTTGGTCAAGAAATTCTGCCATTTTGGCCGGCTGAATTGGTTCAGCTCAGTATAACTCAGAGTAATATTTTTGCATTTCGATTGCCACTTTACCAGTGTGTCCGCAATAGAATTATCTGATCTTCGCACCTGTGTGCAGGCCACGCTCTGGCATGGTGCAAAAATTTTTTAAAGAATTATGCGGTGCACTTGTAGCCTTTAGTGATGCGTGTGGCCCTGTATTGGACACAAACCCAATGTTTGTGTTGCCTTTTGAGTGCGTTGAGGTGGGCGGCTGCCTCCGCCCACTTCTGGCTCCATGCGGGCTGTATCCTGTGGCTGGAATGTTGGACTTCAAGTGGGCCAATTCTGCCAGAGTGCGCGAGATAAACGCTGATGTGGCTCATGAGCGTCTGGATGAGAGATGGCGATAGTGGCGGATGGTGTCTTCTTTAAAAGTTGCCCATGTGGAAATAGGGTCTGCACAAAATGGTGCAACAAATGATTTCGCCAAAGTTGCCTCTTCCACCCACATGGAAAATCCTGGTGACGCGAGCTCAGGGGGGCGGATTTTGCACCAATGTGGGGCCTTTGCAACTGTGATGGGTTTGTGGTAGGTTATCGAGACCAGTCGGTGGTCAGAGAATTCCATTTTTGTTGTTTTGAAGTGGAAGATGTGGGGTTGGAATTTCACCGGCATTAGAATAAGGTCGATGCGGGTCATGGACCTTAATTGGCTGTTGTGGATGTGGGGACGCATCATGTTTTCGAGCAGTGGGGCATGTCACGGCAGTGTATCCATTAACCCAAGGGTGGCTTTTAGAACGCGTAGTTCTACGTGACCTTGTGGGGCGTTGGGTGAGGGCAGCCACCAGTCTGTTGGTGAGGTTAGCCAACAGTTCATGTCACCAACTAGGAAAGTATCAGGGGGTAATGGGAGGGATTTGACTGATGAGAAAAATTCCTGATGCTCATGTGCACCATTTGGGGCATAAATGTTGATGATTGTGTGCACAACGTCAGCCCATGAGAAGGTGACGACGAGCACTCAGCCATTTAGGAATGTTTCTGAGGATGTGAATTTGAAAAAATTATTTTTCCAAATTAGCACCCCACAGTGCTTCGACCAAAAGGATAGTGATGGAAGGAGCATTGTTTTCCAAGCTTCCTTGGAACCTCGTGGACAGTGGGACTCCTGGATGGCCAGGATATCCACAGGTAAATTGTGTTGTAAAAAACTCAGTTTCCTAGCCTGGGATAGGGAGGCCTTGAGTCCAGTGATATTCAGCATCCCTAGAGTGAAGGTTTCCCCCATCGCACCTTAGGTGTGAGGGGGTGGGCCCCAGGCCCACCAGCCTCTTCCAGGTCCCCATGGGCTTTCACAGCAGCGCGGGTGTTAGCAACAACGCTATCAGGGTTTTTGTTAATTTTTGTGGAAAGAGTCGCGTTGGCTTTGGCCTTTGCTTTTTTTACCGACATCAGACGAATTTTTTGTGGTGCGGATAAGTTCGGTGCACCATTGAGCAGTGCAAAAAAAATTTTCATTTGGGATCAGTCCCAAGTCAGTTTTGACTGGAGCTTGGGTGCAGCGATTGGGTGAGATTGAATCTCCCATCAGATCCTCAGATTGAGTGGCCCACTCAGCATGGGCCTCCCAATCTGATTGGGTGATGGATTCCCAAGTTGCTTCCACCGCGAAGGTCTCTATGTCCTCCTGGCGTTGTGAGTGTGGGATGGTGGTGGTGGCCTTGGCCGCTTCCTTGGCCGCGGCTCTATGGGCCTGCTTGGCCTTCTTCCGCTCCTTTGGGGAGATGGGCTTTACCAATAGGTAGCAGCCTTGTGCTCCCCATGGGAAAGCCTCCTTGGTGCTTGCGATTGGTTCGTAGTGCGCCTCTCCGCTGGCCATGGCTGCCGAGGGGTGCTCTTGGAATGTGACGCCCTCCTTGATGGGGCATGCATGCGCCTTATGGCTGAACATGTCACAGTGGGTGCAAATGGGGGGCGCGCTGTCCATGGTTACCCAGAATGGGTGGGTGGTGTGCCCTACAATATCAATAAAAGTGGAGTGCGGGATCTGGGTTAGGTCCTTCACAATCTCCTCAGTTGGGGTCAGAACTGCAATGGCTTTGCCGGTGCACAGGTGTGGCATCAGCATAAAACGTTGCATTTTGAAAGTTTGTATTTCACCATATATGGCGAGACCATCTTTCAGGTGTTGCTCCAAAATGTCACATTTTACCATAGTAGGCAAAAAGTCAAACGTGAGGAAAATTTGGTTTGATTTTGTCCATCTGGTGCATTTGGTTTCAATGACCCATTGCCCTTCAGGGAGGTCAACCACTATGCACACCGCTGCAGCCTCATCTGCTGCTATTTAGCTTTCTAAACCCAGGTCCAGCCAACCGCACAACATGGAGTGAGGTGCAACGTACACCGCGGTTGGGAAAATTTTGTGTACATCTTCACAAAATTTTTCCCATAAGGCGATTTTTTGGATGTCCAGATACACACAGACTCCAAATTCCACCGACAAAAGTGGCTGAGAGTGTGGCGTGTTGATGTACTGGTTGCATCATGCTTGCCACATGAGTATCTCCAGGGAAATTGTGACCACCAGTTTTTTGAGATTTTTTTCTATTCTGCTGGTTTCTCCAGGGCGTTTCAAACGTTAGAGGCTGTGGGCCTTCCGCCTGCTCCTCTTGCCTTGCTTGCCCAACTGCTCCCAGACATGGGCGCAGACTAATCTCCTCTATGAGATTATCAAACTAGATTTAGTCTTGAATTGAATGGGTTGCAAAAGTGTTTGCAACGAAAAAGAAAAGTTTTGTTGGTAAAAGAATTTTTCAGATGTACTATAATAGATTACATAGCTTTAGGATAGCTAATATAAAACATGACCTACTACAAGAGAGGTTCAGAGGTTAATGTCTAAAAATTTAATATAAATAAATAATTATCTAAAATTTCTTTATTTTTATATTAGTTGAGTATTTAGGGACACATTCTCTATCCTAATTTAATAATAAAGTAAATCTATTTGAGAAGGGAGACATACCTGTTTAATAAATTGTCATAGTTAGAATTTTGAAAATTAATTTTTTATGTATGTGGGTTGTTAATAAAGTAAGGTCTAAATACCCACGTATTTTTTATGATTAATTGGACCTTACTTTCCAAATAAACCTTGTATTTTATGGATTGTGATTCTCCATGTGACAAGGTCTCATCATGATAGAGCATTCCTATGGTAAGTTCAAAATTTAATGGCAATCTCAACAAAATCAGAACTTATTAGTTAAATAGATATGACTGAAAGTGATAATTTTGTAATAAACTTGTATTGCTGTCATCATCCCTAAATTAGAAAAGATATCATAAGGCACTTTATAATTTTTTAATGGTTTCTTGAGGTTTAGTAATTCATAATATTTTAAGATTTCCTAATCTGATTAATATATCAAAATATTTAGTACCCAAAAATGTAATAAGCTAATATTTAATGCAACACAAATTATAATACTAAATGAATTAAGGCCTTTAATAAATTAAGCTTATTTGGAAACCACATTGTAATAATTTGGCAGAATCCTTGAGATATGCCGTAAGGGATTTTGCACAGGGTTTAGCCACTGAGCATCAGGACCAATGATATGATGATTGTGGCCCTTGAAAACAACGAAATAAACATAATTTAATAAATATGGAGCACTTTCTCATGTTACACTATTTTATTTAATATAATATAATATAATATAGCAGATTCTCCCTGTTTTGCTCGCTCTATCCTATTAACCACCTTTTCCTCTTAATCGCCCATCTCACTTATATACAGCGGCTTTGGATGATACCACTCTCATAGCTTGTACTATTTGGTTCCACCAATTCTCCTCGTTTTGGTTTGTTATTCTTTAGTTCTCTATCACCTAAATTGTAGGTGATTTAGCTTGTATTAATCAAATATTGACATCACCCTATCACCTTATTTAGAGGCAACCCATTAATAAACCCGTTATATCCCAATATTGCCTCATCTTGAGGCACTCAAATAATTATAAAATATATCATTTCGTTAGATTCTACCCAAACCGCCCTAACTGTCCCAAGATTATCATCCAGTCATATCAGAATCGTGACACACAGGTTAAGGCTTTGTATTTAAAAGTGATAAGCCTGTCTGTTTTATAATTAATTTTGCACTATTAAAATTCAGTCAGATGCTCCAAGCTTACCATTTAACTTTATTAAAACATAAAGTATAATGCCCTTTATTTGTAAATGCTAGTGCGCAGCTCTGTGCCTGGACAGGAACCAGCGTCCCTTCAGGACAAAAAGGGGTCCAAAGGCCCAGGTGGACCCCTGTCATAGTTAAGTGAATTGGCGTATGTGGTGGATAAGCGTTGGATCACTTCTCTAGCCCCCAAGGATCCTCCATCCCTGCCTCTCCCCCTCCTTTACCCTGTTAGAGAAGATAGAGGGGGTCTGCAGAGAGGTTGCCCAATCCAGGGGCCCCAGGCAGGCCCCTGGGGCTCGCCCCACCCCTTACAATGTTTATCAAAATTTACTAAAAACAGTTGAGGTGAACTCGAGGCCAGTTGCCAATTATATGCCAGGAAATCCAGTCCAGGATACCCATGCCAAAAAAATAAATTGCGCTATAATTTAGGCACCTGACTGACTGTCAAATAACCCAGCATGATTGTTCCAACCCTCTGGAATGGATTTGGGCAGTTAAGATGCATGTCCAGAATGTCTCAAATGGTCAGGTCTTGGGTTGGTAATGTCAACCTTACTTGGCCATAGAATTTGGGAATATGGCATAAAAGTTTGATAAATTTTTCAGAAAATCGAGTGTCCCCTTCCCACCACTCCCACAGCTATTTGGAGCCCACTGCTGAGTCCCAAGGGACCAATCCCCTGATACCTCTCCTCAATATTCCCCCCTAATTAAAAGAAAGCCACTCCCAAGGGGCTATTGTAAGTTCATTTCACTCCCTCGCCTAAGACACAATAAAAAACCCTTGTGTTCTTGCCCATCCTGTCGCAGATTCAATCCATCGTCTTCTTTATTAAAATTTCGCTTTTTGATCTGGCAAAGTGCTCCACTGCTAAAAAATATATTCTGATAAAGTTGACTGGGTTGATCAGTCTATTAACCGCTACTCCTGGAAGGTCATAACAAGTCTCTTAATTTAATTTGTAACTGATGACAAATACTCACCTCATGCCATTAACATGCATCCGTTTTTACTGCTCCTGGTCCACCACCCCACTACTGGTTTGCTAAAAATTTCTTTTTTGATTAAATAACACCAGTGTGACCCCATCCCACCATTAGTGGAGTCTAGACTCATACCTAACCTTTCTGTGAGGGATTTTGTACACATGGGTCCTGGAGCACCATCCTCAGGGGGATCTCAGCCCCAGCGCCTTGCTCAGGCCCCTCTCATATCCTATTTTCATTGTCAATCTCACGCCAGAACTTGAAACGCCATGTTTCAATTTCCTAAATTCATTATTTAAAAATGAAAGCTCACAACTGTAAATCCACAAGGCGTTGTCTCCCTCCCAGACTCCCCACTTGGGGTTGCCCCCATGAGACCTGAATTTGATCTCATCACATCCATTTGGTTTACTTTGAGGTCCTTCAATATGTTTTTTAAGCTTTTATTTTCTTTGCATCAACACTAGAACCCCGCTCTTACAAGCCATCCAGACCTCGGTGCCCCTGGAATTCTGGTCTCTCTAATGGGCGTTCATGAAATCCAATTGGGAGCTCAGTCTAATCTTTTTCAGCCGCTTCCTTGACATAATGAAGTGATCAATTACCTTGGCTTAATCGCCTTCCTATCCAGCATCATCAAAGTTATTGTCTATGCCCTCATAATGAACTTTCACTAACTCTGAGACCTGCTCTTCTCTTTTGATTCACTGCCTCACTCATCTAAGCTTGCAAACAGGATTTAGCAGAATGGAGCCCAACCTGCCAATCCCTGACTGTCAGCATAACCCCTTGGTGAACATTATAGGGATGAGGACCCTCCTGTTCTCTCTGATGAAGTGGCATACTAAGTCCTGTGTGCCCTGGTGAAGCTCTAGGTGCGCTTTTCAGCTAATAGCACAAAAACCCCAGCTCTCTATGACGCCCAACAAAGTGTGGCTCTCCTCAACGCCCTGGAAGGTATGCCACTGCTGGGTAAGGAGCTTCTTGCTCTGCATCCAAGGCTGGAAATCCCACTCTGCTGCTTGTGCTGGTCACCTCAGTGGTTCAGGCCCCTGAGTTGAGACCCTCGCGCCTCCTTCAACACTTCACCTTGGGACAGGCAGCTTCAGACCTGCCCTTCCTCATTGGAGCTTTCACCGTGCTGGCACCCTCTGTACCTGTCCCCCTTAAGATCACTATCACTGCCTTCTAGGCCTCCCTGGACCAACCCTCTGCCGTCCCCCATCTTGGGACCCTCTCACATGGTCTTTAGAGGTAGCTTTATTTGTAGCACACTCTATTGGGGCCAGATCCTTCCACATAGCCGCGCCAGCTGTTGCTGCCCTCGCTGCACTGCATGATTCTCCTCCTCCTTCATCCAATGTTCTCAGACAGGAGAAGCGCCCCCTGGTCTCACGGTCCTCTACCCCCACTGTGCCCACCCTGAACGTCCCTCCTTTGGGAAATCAGCCGCTGGCTGAGTCCCCTATTTCAACACTTGCCCGTGGGGCCTCCTCACTATGTCCCCAGGACCCTGATCATGATTCATCCTGCGCCACTGTCTCCCTTCCTGACCCCTGCTTCTCACTAAAAGGGGGAAGTAGGCTTACTCATTAACCATTGCCTCCCCATCTGGGGTTAGGAGGAGATGACTCTTACACCTCAGGAGAAGCTTTCACCCACGCCTCCCAATCGCCCACTTCTTATTATTGGTCATGCTCCCGCCTCTGCTGCTCTCACCCTTGCTTTATAATAAAGAATATCAAGTCTACTTTCTGTTTCGGTTACTTTCTACTCAGAGTAAAGAGAGGTCACCATAAAGGCCCTCCTTGACATGGGCGTGATGGGAAACTTTGTTGACCTCAGTGTAGAGCGTTCCTTGGACTTGGTGATGGAGGAAGCTTCATCTATCCTAGGCGCATCATCTAAGCCAAAGAAGTGCCACGTCATTCAAAACCCAATAAATTTCTCCATTCATGAATTTGGTCTTTGTGAATTTTTTCAGCAGTACAGGATCTACTGTATCCTATGATTTTGGGAGTGGGCTTGTGGCGTCACCAGAATGTTAGGTTTAACCTGAGGAGCAACTCCCTTTTATTCATAAAATCACAAGAAGAGTGGACAGTTTCCAATGCAGAATACTCTTTCCTTGGGTCCCTCACTTAGCTTAATCTATCCCCCTGACCCTACCCCAAATACATCCCTAGACTTCCCTTTCCTTCTCACTCCATAAAAGGACGTTTTGATATTTCTCTGGTGAAACAGCTTCCCTTGCACTATTAATATGACCTGACATTCCAGTTTACAGTTGACCTCATTAGAATCAACTTCTCACTCTATCCATACACAGAGGAGGAGGAAAAGGCCTTATTATCTAGCTGGACAATATGTTGGAGAAGGATTGGCTTATCAAGAAATCTTCCTCTGTCGCCTTACCCATAGTCTTTTCCAGGAAGTCAGATGGCTTCTTGCGCTCCTGTGTTGACTATGGCCATCTGAACAACATCACGGTTCCTTACCCATACCCCTACCCTTTGAGCAGTCTATTCCCCAGGCTATGACTAAATTTTACATCTTCTCTAAGCTGGATTTGGTTAATGCCTTCAATCAGGTTAGGGTGGTAAGGGGGTAGGAGTGGCTCACGGCCATCCACAACAAATGAGGGCTCTTCCAGTTTAGGGTGATGCCTTTTGGATTGAAGAATGCCACGGCCACCTTCCAGCGCCTCATTTACAATGTGCTGAGGGATTTGCGTTTTTTATGAACTGTCATATGCATTTACAATATCTTAATCCATTCTCTCACCCTGGATTAATACGCAAAAGGTCTGAAAGCTGTGGTGGCGACCCTTCACAAGGCTGACTCTTTGTAAAGCCTTTCTAGTGCGAACTCTTTAAGGAGTATGTGATCTTTCTATGCAAAATAGTCTTGAAGGTTGTCTACGCGGTTCCCCATGTAATCTCAAGGCCATCCAGTCATGGCCTACCCCAACTACCCAAAAACAACTATATAGTTTCCTTGACATGGTATCCTTTTTGAAGAAGTTACCCTTAGCCTTTGATTAGCTGGCAGCACCCCTTCATCCAATCACTTGGAAGAATGCTCCCTTCAAGTGGTCTCCTAAATGCCAGCGAGACTTTGAGGCCATTAAGGGGATCTTCTTGACAGCCCCAGTCCTCCGCCACACATACACCTTTCGCCCCTTTGCAGTAGCTTGAAATGCCTCCTCAGTGGCATAAGGCACCATGTTGCTACAGGATCATGAAGGAGTCGTGCAGCCTGTGGCCTATTTATCCCAAAAGTTCACCTCAACTCAGCAAGTGTAGCCCATCTACAACAAGGAGTTGGTGGCAGTGGCTTGGTCACTCACTCATTAGCTGTTCCTCCTGAAGGGCGCCCAGAATGAAATCATTGTTCTTCAGATCCCAAGGCCCTGCTCTACTACTGCAAACCCCAGAGACTGGGGCATCGTCAAACCTGCACCTATCAGGACCTTTGTGGTTTCCACTTGAAGTAAAAATACTTCAAGGGTCCACTGAATGTCTTACCAGGCATACTAAGTTGGAACCTCTCTCTGTCACCTGATAGTGGTAAAACCTCCCAAAGCTCACCACAGTAGTACCCCCTCCCAGATTACTCCTTGGTCCCTCTCAGGTTGGCTTTTGCCAGCTTGGCTCCGGATGCCCCACTTCATTCCTGCATCCTAGAGGCCCAAACTTGCTGCCCTGGAGGTGTCGAGCTATATTAAGATTTTAAGTCTAAGTGTTAAAAAGAGGTTTCTACACCCTGGGGATGGGACAGTCTGGTTCCATGAGTGAGCTTATGCTTACCCTTCCATGCACATCTGGGCCATTGAGGAACACCATGTTCCCTCAGCGGTAGGTTGTCCTGGCACCAAAAAGTGTGGGACCTCATCAAGCAAACCTACAACTGGCAAGGGTCCTCCAAAGATGTTCCCGCCTGGATTGTCATTTGCATCACTTTTTCGCTTGCAAAATTAGACCTGTCAGGCAAGAAGGGGTTGTTACATTCTCTTTAGCAGGCTGAGGGACCATGAACCTCAGTTTCTGTTGACTTTATTGGTGAACTCCCACCCTCCTGTGGCTCAGATGCCATGATGGTAGCCATCAACTAATCTAACAAGTTTGGTCTTTTTATCTCATGCCTCTCATCTATAGCTGTGGTGTAGACCAAATTTTTGTTTGTCAACCACATGTTTGCCATGTTTGGCCTCCCCAAGGAGGCAGTGAGCTATAGGGAGCCCCGGTTCACTGCCAAGTTTTTGGGATAATCTGTTGACCCTCCTCAGCATCAAGCCCTTCAAGTCTACCGCCTACCACCCCCAGTCCTATTGGCAGACTGAGAGGATGAACCAGGTATTAGAGCAATATCTGCATTGTTATGCGACTTCCTTGCAATACAACTGGACTATGGACTTGCCCCTGACACAATTCGCATACAGCAACTCCATACACTCTTTGACCAGTTTCTCCCCCTTTGAAGCCATCCTGAGGTCAATCCCTCCTTCCAAATTGGCCCCTGGCTTCTTCAGCAGTTCCAGCATCAGAGGACCGCTTAAACTCAATCCACGAGACAGAAAACCTGGTCTGTGAATATTTGGCAAAGGTCACCAAGGACTACAAGAAGTTTTCTGAACAGGAACTTCTTAAGACATGAGATTTAGGTTGGCTCTTATGTCAGGATAGACACATGGAACCTCCCATTAAAAGCTCTCACCCAGAGGTTGGCAGACAAATGCTGGGCCCCTTAGAGTTGAGAAAAGTCTGAGAAATAGGGCCTACCATCCAAAACTGCCTGCACACTGGAAGCAACACAATGTCTTCCACATCTCTCTCCTGTCACCTTTAGGAAAAGAGACCAACTTCCTCTGAGCCTATTGTTATCAGGGACTCCATGAGGCAGAGGTGGATGCCATCCTTGCCTCCTGGAGATCTCACAATTCGTCCAGTACTGGTCACCTGGAAGGGCTTCCCCTCATATGAAAACAGCTGAATGAGTGTACGCTATTGTTCAAACTGCAAGGAGCTAATGGAGGCATTCCATGCATCCCAACCCACAGCCCTGTCCCCCTCAGAAGATTGCTGCCATACTCGCCATCAAGCTCCCAGAGAAGCATAAGAATTATGCCCTGGTCCATGGTCCCAGTGGGGGATCCTCCCAGTTGAAAAGGGAAAGGGTGGTGTAAGCCCTGGGGCCCAGCCCCTGAGACTGGACAGTGACCAGCATCCCTTCAGGACCAAAAGGGGTCCAAAGTTCCAGGTGGACCACATGTCTCAGTTAAGTGTTTTGGCTCATGTGGTGGATGAGCGCTGGGTCACTGCTATGGCCCCCAAGGATCCTCCATCCCTGCTCTTTCCCCTCTTTTACCCCGTTAGAGATGATAGAGAGGGCTTCAGAGAGGTTGCCAAATCCAGGGGCCACAGGAAGGCTCATGTGGCTCACCCCACCCCTAGCTATTTTTCCAAAATTTACTAAAAAAAGTTAAATTTCACCTTGAGGCCCATTTTGCCAATTCCATGCCAGGAAAGCCAGTCCAGGCTACCCGTGCTAGAAAATTAAATTGCGCTATGATTTGGGCATATGACTAATTGTAAAATGAGACAGCACAAAATGTCACCGCCCTCTGGAATGGATTTTGGAAGTTTGGGATGCATGGCCAGCATGACTCAAATGGTCAGGTCCTGGACTGGTAAAGGTAACCTTAATTAGCTCTAAAATTTGGAGAAATGTCATAAAAGTTTTTTAATTTTGTCAGGATCTCAAGTATCCCCCTTCCCACCACTCCCCTCAGCCATCCAGAGCTCACTTCTGGAACCCAAGGGATCAATCCCTTGATACCTCTTTCCAATTCCCCCCAATTCATAAGATGACAGCCAATCCAAGGGCTGAGCAGTTCATTTTACTCTAGCCTAAGATGTGATAAAAAACCTTTGCATTCTTGCCCAGCCTTTTGTGAACTCCACCCATCATTTTCTTTATTAATAAAAATCCGCTTTTGATCCAGAGAAGCACATGCTGCTCATGCTCTTATCCTGATATTTGTTGACTGGGGATTTCCAGTCTATTGACCCTCTCCCAGCAGGTCATCACAAACCTCTATAAGCAATCTGCAACTGATAATGCATACTCACCTCTTGCTACTAAAGTGCATCCATATGTCTCACACCTGGCCACTGCCCAACTGATGGTTTGCTGGAGGTTTCTAATTTGGTTGGACAAAACCAGAGAAACCCCAACTTGTCATTGGTGGAGACCAGACCTCTACCCAACTCTTCTGCAAAGGACCTTGTTTGCCCAACAGGGCCTGGAGCACCCCCCTTAGGGGGGCTCAGCCCCAACGCCTTGCACAGGCCCCACTTACATCCCAAATTCGTTGTCAATCTCAAGCTTGAACTTGAACGCTGTATTGATCACCTAAATTCATTTTGCAAAATCAAAGGCTCACAACCACAAATCCATGAGGAGTTGTCAATAACCCTGTGTCACAAAATTGACCTTGGGCTCCGCTAGTGTGCCAGGCCAATCAGTATGAAGACTGGTAGCTCTTTTCTTTTTTGCCTTCATTGGAATCGGGGCCAGCAGCACCAGCTAACCCCTTGGCATGTCACCTGTGCCATTTTGGGGATCCCCTAGCCTAAACCCTAACTAACAAAATAAATTATAAACTTATAACAAAAGGTAGACTAGGCAACAGGAGATGTTTATTAGGAGGGAATGAATGACTATTTATACTACTTTCAGGGCTACTGCACCCAAGTGCTCTTTGGCCAATCATCTTCCAGAAATCCCATCAGCCTCTTAATTCCAAACTCTCTATCAGATCATAAACTTTCTTCATTCATACTCATAGCAATTCCCTCTTCAGATCTGCTCAACTGATCACTTAAATTGTTAATATTAGGTCAATCCATCCTCAGCATAAGTCGCTGGTTGTTCATATATAAATTCATAAATAAATAGGACTTTGAGCATCCTCAGCATGAGTCGCTGGTGCTCCAAATTAGTTGCATTTTCCTAAATGATTGATAACAAATATATTGACTTTCTGCCAGAAAATCCCACAATCATCTCTCATGGCAGTTGGCGCAGGGATAAGATTTTGCCAACTTGAGCTATAATTAGTGATGTCCTCATTAGATACTGGTAACTGAATACAGCAGCTTTCCACTGGAATTTCTTCAAACTATAGTTAGTGATTTCAATTGTTAGATGCTGGTAACTTAATACAGCAGCATTTCACTGGTAATTTCTACAATCATAATTTGATGGTAGCACCAAACTGGGAATCCGCTGACCCTAAAAGATTAATATTTTTATATCATTAAATAGTATCAAACTAGGTGATTAGCCAGCAATAACACCTGACTAACTGAAACCCCTAATTCAGATACTATTGGAAGGATTCATCTGGTTAAAATTCCAACACCCTGCCTCCCTCACCCTTGGGGTTGCCCTTCAAGACCCACAGTTGCCCCCATCACAGCCATTTGGTTTGCTTTTGGAGCCTTTAGTACGTTATTGAACTTTTTATTTCCTCACATTAATGCTAGAACCCCACTCTTACAAGTCATCTGGACTGCTGTTCCTTGGCATTCTGGGTCTTCACTGGAAAATCGCACATCCCAATTGGGAGCCCAATCTAATTTTTCTAAGCTACATCCTTGACACTATTTATCTTTTTTATTTTCTAACCAATTTATTTTTAAAACATTTTATATTTGGTGAATATTTTTTTAAATCTAGATAAACTAACTATATTATGATTAGAGAAATTAATTTAAAGTATACAATAGAATAGAATATTTTGTTATGCTTTGTAAATATATATATATATATAATTTAAGGTTTGTATTTTTTATATTAAGCCACTTATTACTAGCTAATATAAGTTTATAAATGTCAATTAAGGTTACTCTAGCTATCATAATATAAAATGGGTAAAATCCTTCTCTGTAAAAAAATGTCTTGATTTTAATTAATATGAAGATCACACCATCAATGATTTATAGTAAAGTTTATATATAATCTATAAAAGTTTGAGTGACTTTCATAATAAAATCATATTTTAGATACATGTATATCTAGGTAAGGCTTTTAACTTTTCTATAGTCAGCTAAACTATATACTATTTATTAACAAGTAACATCAACTAAATACTATATATAACACAAAATAAAACATAGGTTATATGACTTGACTTAATCTTTACAAGGTAACTTATTTTATACAAGGATAGTTTATTATAATAGATATCAAAATATAGTAGATAGAAATATCTAAATAAAGGGTGGTTAGCTGAGCAGGTAAAACTACTTCCACCCTAAGTGCAGGTTTTGAGTTCAAAACTTGTACTGGCTAGAAAAATTCTTGGTGTGGTACATTTGTCCCAAGGTTGACCCACCTCAAATATTAAGAATTACCTAAATATAGATAGACTAAGCTTACTAGATATTCATTGTAAATAAAACAATAGATAAAGTGTGATAGATGAAAAACTATAATTTTGATAATATATATATGTATATAATCATTATACTATGCTGAAAGGTATATATTTCATTACATACAGCCAGAATCTACTGAAAATTTCTTTATTATAGAACTGAGACATAACTAATCAAGGAAAGCTTTATAACAGTTAGTATAATCCTAGCTTATTATTCAGTAAAATTCATGTGTTGTTTGTATATTTTATATAATTTTGTAAAAGTGTAGTTTTATAATGTAATAACACTTTCGCTGATATTTTACACTTTTATCAACAAATTATCATATTAAATAAATTTTTTAAGAATTACTATATATAAAAAACTATCTAAATAATGTAGCTAAAAAGTTAGTAGGAACATACTTAAAGAAATAAATTGATCCTTGTAAACTATAGAGTTCTATATAGTAGTTTAACTTTGCTTATAAAGATATCAATCTGTATAATGGCTGTAGATTTTATGCCTTTCTGTGTAACTTATATAAACACAGTAAAACATGATATATTTCTACTCTAGAGATCATACTGCTAAATTACCTTAGCTAGTTTTCATAACACACTTTAGGTTAAAAAATAATAGACTTAACTAAAATTCAGAGACCTGAGTTTTACATCAAATATTAATTATTTATATTATAAATTTTATTTGTAGATTATCTTTTTTTTAGTACTAGATGGTCCTTATTTGTAGATTATCTAGTTAGTATAGTAATACTATTCCAAATCCAATGCATAGTTTAAATTTAACAATTTTAGATTTGTTTCAAAAGCTTTTTATGGAGAAGAAATATATATTATATCCTGAATAAACTTTTTTAATAACTGATATATAGATCACAGATGAAATGTAATTGATAAGACAGTAAATGGAAAAATTTTAGCACAGGATGGTCTAAACCTGAAGGGGGTTCATTATTATTTATTTAGTTATTCCTAGGCTCCTAAGAGCCTTATGCATGAGAAGGGGAGAGAGGTGATTTTGAAAGAGAGGAGATGTGTTTGCCATACCCATGCTTGAGTGATTACTAAGCTTGGAAGGGTGATAAGATAGTGCAGATATTCAGGCTAATCAAAGTGGACTTAGATGTAGGTGATCATTTGGAAGGTGGTGTCCATGCCTGTGAGTTAAAGGTGGCATATAAAAAGGATTTGTGGATTGTCCATATAGCTATTCTATAGGCTAGGACCTGGTGAGAATAGTGGCATACATGCAGGGAATGCTGAAAATGAAGCTTATGAACATGGTGTTTAACTAAGCTTAGGCCTAGAGAAGTAGGCAGACTCTTGCCCAGAAATGGAATATACCTGGAAAAGCAAAAGAGCAGTGTAGGTGGAAGTCAGTGGGTTTGGAACAGCAAGGTCATCTTTTAAGTTAAAAGGTTGAGAAAATTGTTTCCTCTGTCTTGTAAGAGCAATTGAGTACTTGCCACAAGGTGTTGAACCCTTTGGATAATGGGACTGAGTTGTAAATGTCCTGCCAGAGCCTCTCATAATTAGTCCTCATTGTGGGGAGAATTTCAAGGAGGTGTGTATGGATAAGAGGTCTATCTAGTCAGGTGAGGCCAGTTTCAATAACTTATGTGTGTAAGAACAATATTGTGATGGTAAAGTCTAAGACCAAAGCTATCCCTTCTGTATAGGAAGGCATAGTAAACCCATGCACCTATCTGCTTGAGAGATAGAAGAGCCTACTTCTAATAGGTACCTGAAGAGAACTTATGGTGATGACCAGGGTAGTTCAAAATCTGCTATCCAAAAGATGTCAGTGATGCTCTAGGAAACCTCAGAGATTATACATTGCATGGTGGAGTGCAGGTACCTATTGGTATATTTAACTATGCCCTAGAAAGCAATTGGCTACTATAACTTGAGGTAAAATATGGTGGTGTGTGTATGATAACTTATTATTTAGATGGTAATTAAAGTATGTCTTATATAGTATTTGTAATGATATCTATACTTTATTTTATTATATAAAAAGATGAAAAAATGACAATTACCTGAGAGATAAAGTTAGACATATTTTTAGCACTAGTGGTGCCCAACATAAAAGGGGGAGCCACCATGCATCTCTATTTGCAAATGGGACAAACAAAGGGATTTTTAGAAATAAAAAATTCTAATATGGCACCTCAGCTAACAGCCTAGGAAGCCATATCAGAAGGTGAGGAAGCTTTGGGGAAACTTTTGTTCAGTGCCAGCTTTAGCTGGAGGATCATGGCGGACAGCATCAGGGTGGGAGCATCAGTGACATGGGGTATAATAAAATTAGACATATCAAAATCTTGATTTATTTATTTTAAATGTATCAATATAGTTTAGGTCCTGATAATTAATCAGTGCTCTATAATTTTAAAAGACTATATGTAAGGAATATGAATTTTTATTATTATTGTGTCAAATTTAATTATATATTAAATGCTTTGATAAAGCTCTAAATACTTATAACTGGAGTGAGACCAGCAAATGTTAAAACAAAAAGTGGCTTATAGATAAAATGACTTGAAAATTATATAGGCTGGGTTAAACTGTAGATCCAGTATTCAATGATAGAGGCACTTCCTGCAGACCTTTTGGTAGTTTCTATGATTTCTCTTTCTTCGTGAGGAACGGCTTGGAATGATTCTCTTAGTAAATTCTTTGTTTGGAAGTTTCTGGGTGATGGTTTCATTAGTGATCTGTTTAATGATTTCTTCATAAATTGTACCGGTAACCAACTTGAGACGATTTCCAAATTCTTTAGTTGTGATTACTTGAGAAATCAACAACAATAAGGTAATAAATTTTAACATACTCGTTAATTGATATTCATAGTTCGTGTTTAATTTATAGTAACATAATGGGAGTATTTGTCTCCGCGGTGGATACCTATCAACAATGATTATTTGACATTTGACACTCTATTTTGCAGTTAGTATTTAAGCCACATAAATTTTGCATTAATTGCGTACATGATCAAGCTATTTTTGCCTATTCCTATACTATTTCCACAAATAAAATAATCTATTTCCACCAACTTCAACCAGGAACGATAAGTTATCAGTTAAATGGATATTCTGAATGGAATTCTAAGATTATCCATAGTGTGTGCCCGTATCCTAATTTATTTCCCATGAGAAAAACAAGCCTCATTTGGAAGTACAATGTATACATCTACTTAAAACACATTCACTGACGTACTGACTGACATCTGAAAACTTTGAGTCTGATAGATTCAATCAATTTAGGTGAGTGGGTGAGAATTGCCGAGTATTAGCTATAATTCACCAAATTGCTCATCTGAAACTAATCTAGTCTGATATGTTCAATCTATTTAGGTGAGTGGGTGAGAATTGGCGAATATTATCGAATACTTCAAATTGCTTACCCGAAACTAAACAAAAATCAGTATTAGAGCTTTAAGTAGATTAAAGTTAAGATAATCATAATCAGCTCACCAGCCCACAAGGGCAACAGCGGAGCTGTTAGTTCGAGTGGCTCGAGAATAGTGCTGGCACAGCCTATAGGCTACAATGTGATTTTATCATCTCATAAACTTTAAATACTGTAGCGAAGCACGGGAAGCTGGATGTTGGTTTATCTATATATAAAACAAAGTCGTGTTAGTTACACCATTTATAACTCAAGAACAGCTGGACCGATTTTTATGATCTTTGCTTTGTTGGATTTGTCTCCGCCCCGAATAGCAGAATAAATTTTAAAAAATATCATTTTAATAGTGAAATACTAAGTTTTATATGCAACAAGTGAAAATCCTATATATAATTCGATGGTATTCGCTATATTGTTACAGCTGAGCAGTTTGATATTCAGCTGATTTGATATTTTATATGGTTTTGTTAAGTGGTTAGTGATCATTCGGGTATTTAACAAGTTTATCTAAATCAAAACTGAATCAAAAGTCCAATTGATTTTAAAAATACCTCCTCTAGCATAATCGGCTTTAAAGTATGGAGTTTTAAAAGAAAATCTAGCATAATCGGCTCAGCTTTTGGCTCTAAACTTCAACTCTATAAAAGGTCAGTTGTTCGAATCTAGGCGTAGTCTATATATATAAAAGCAAATGTGTATGTGTGTGTGCGCGATGCCCAGCCAAAACTAGAGCATGTAGAGCTCTGAAAATTTGGCTATAGGTGGACGGGAGGGGATCCGTGAGCACCTTGAAGCCTGATTTTTAATTTTCATAGTAAAATAAAAAGTTTTATATGTAACAAGTGAAAATTTTATATGTTTTTAATGGAAATCGGTATATTGTTACGGCCGAGAAGTTTGATATTCGGTTGATTCGGTAGTTTAAATGGTTTTGTCGAGCGGTTGGTGGGTTTGTGTTGATTAATAAGCTTAACGGTTTAAATAAAGTTAGTGATTGGTTGATTTAATAAAGTTGATTGGTTTTGGTAAATAGTTGTGATTTTGGTTGTTTCGATACATTTAGCTTTGGTTTACGAAGCGGTTGGTGATTGGTTGATTTTTAATCTAATGGTTTTAGCTAAGTGGTTTAGTGGTTTAGTTAATTCGATAGGTTTAATTGGGTATGGCTGAATGGTTGGTAAATTTATATTGATTCAGTATAATTTGATTACTAAATTTTATCGATAACCATCTACAAATATAAAAATTATGAGATTATCAGATGAACTTTAAGCCTACAAACAAATCTGTGTTAAACTGGGTATCAACAAGAATTAATATTAAATCTTATTTACAAAAGAATCAGTATGTTAAAATTATTCGTGGCGGGTCGACCTTGGGACAAATATACCACACCGAGAATGTTTTCTAGCCAGTACAGGTTTCGAACTCAAAACCTGCACTAGGGGTGGAAGCAGTTTTACCCGCTCGGCTAACCACTCTTTAAAGATGTACAGAATCAGTATGTTAATTTGTTTATATAGATGCATTATCTCGAGCAAATAACCAAAAATCACCAAACTTGGCACAAGTATTCTATAAAGTTTGGGAACGGAATGCTAATATGTAATTGTTTAATATAATCATATAAATTTAAACATCAGTTCTATATAAGATCTAGAACGTATATCTCTAATGGTAATTATATAGCAATTTGGCTGTGTATTTTCATATTCATTTAATTCAATAGTTTCATAGGCTTTGATATTTAGTTGGTAGGACCCTCTACCACTGCCTCCCGAGTTCGATCCCGGTAATAGACTTTGGGTAGGGGACGATTTTGACTGTGTTGGTTTTGCGCGCCAATGCCCCGAACCGAGATAGCGAATAACAAAGGCGGTCCATGGAGTTCCTGGCCTATCATACGCCGCGCATGGAGGTTTTCCGGGTTTTATCCTCCATTCCCATTCATTTTCTTCACTTCCCTAATCGGTGCGGTATCGTCCCCAGGTCGGCCCACCTCGAATAAAATTAAATATGTGATATTTAGTTGGTAGTTTTTGGCTGTTTTGTAAGTTCAATAATTGTTTTTTGCTGAGTGGTGGTTTATTTTTTGGTTGATTCGATAGGCTCAATAGTTTCAGATAAGAGATTGATGGTTGGGACCATCTAGTACTAAAAAAAAGAGATTGATGGTCTAATTAATCTGGCAGACTTAATAGAAATTAGCTAAGTGGTTGGAGGTTGGAATTTTTAATAGGTTTAATTGTTTCTGAACTTATTGATAGCTATCTACCAATATAAAAGCTAAAATAATTTAGAGTCTGATTGATTTGTTAAGTTTATTTTATTTGGCCAAGTGATTGATGGTTTTTGGTCGAATCGATAGGATACAGTTTAGCTTTGGAGGTGATTAGTTTATTGGTTAAATTGATAAGTTCAGTTAGTTTTAGCTGAGTGGTTGGTCTTTTTGGTTGCTTCGATTGAGCAATTAGATTTAGCCGAGTAGTTATTGCTTAACTATATATAAAATCTAAATTAATCAATTCGAATCACCTGAAATTCTATAGATACCGTAGAGAAGCACGGGTAACTCCGCTAGTATAATTTAAAAACCTGCCTAATTTGGTTCCCTTAATTAATAAAATACTTTTGGCAAGTTAAGTAGGAGTCGATTTAATAGTTTGGAAGACACGTCACATAGTCAATGATTTTAAATATGAGATGTTTCGGTTAGCAGTTTGGTGTTATTTGATTGATTCGATAAATTTTTTGTTTGGCCGAGTGGTTGATGGTTTTTGGTCGAATCTATGGACACAGTTTAGTTATGAGGGGTGATAGTTATTGGATAATTTGCTAAGTTATGATTAGGTTTATCTGAGTGGTTGATGGATTTTGGTTGATTCGATTGAGCAATTAGATTTGGCTGAGTGGTTAGTGTTTATTTATCTATAATATAAAATCTAAATTAATTTGAGTATCTGAAATTCTATGGATACCATAGCGAAGCACGGGCAATGAATGCTAGAACATAAGTCAAAAGTTGCTTTGAAGCTATTGCTTCATCCATCTAGTACTAAAAAAAAGCTATTGCTTCATCAATGCCTGAATAAAATTTATCCAGCGGTGGGCATGCCACAATTGAAATTCATCGCTTCCAAGTCCATTTTAATATACTTACTAAATTAATGACCAGATACTGGATCAATACTTACAAAAGTAAAACGTGACCTAAGTTGGAGCATCCTCTTTTTTTTAAAAAAATTAGGCAGCCAAATTGGTCCTGTTGTTTCAGTTATGTGCGAACAAACAGAAAAAACAAAAAATATATACAGGTCGAATTGAGAACCTCCTTCATTTTTCAAAGTCGGTTAAAAACGAATGTGTGTTTGTTTCTTTGTTCTTTTGTTTCTGTTTGTCCAATATGCATTCCTATAACATTAATCTAATTGTGATAAATATTTGGTGAGTTGTGTGCGTGCTTGCAAAGGTTTGTGAATTTTAAAATTATTATTTTCATAGTAAAATAGAAAGTTTTATATGTAAAAAGTGAAAACCCTTTATGTTCTCAATGGTATTTGCTCTATTGTTACAGCTGAGCAGTTTGGTATTCAGTTAATTTGATAGTTTGAATGGTTTTGTTAAGTGGTTAGTGGTCATTTGGCTAATTAGAAAGTTAAACTAAATCAAAGCTTTGAATCAAAACTCAATTGATTTTACAAATACCTTCTCTAGTATAATTGGCTTGGCTTTTGGCTCTAAAATTTTAAAATTTTGTAAAGGTCAATTGTTTGAATCCTGGCGCAATCACTTTTATTTTCTCTTTATTTAAGCTATGCCAACCAGAGGACAGACATTATCAATAATCAATAAGAAAAGGAACTGAACAAATGAATGAATGGAACAAAAAACCCAAAACAAAAACAAAAACCTCCAACCAGGTGGGGAGCAGAATACTGCTAACCCACCATGGCAGAGGGTGAGGGGGTCAGGCAGCTCTTCTGCATGCATATTTTTCAAGACAATATCAATATAGTTGTAGAATCAGAAAAAGTGGAGAGCCAGGGTGTTGGGGCATCAGTGAGGTGGGGGTGGATGGCAGTAAAAAGTTTGTTAACTTCTTTAAGATCAGCTTGGAAGACTGTCATGTTTACATAACCTAATTGAAGGCATCAATATCAAAGACAAGGTTGGGTGGCATGAGGTTTAAAGGGTCAAGTTGCTAGACCTTTCTGACCTAAAACATACCTTGTATCGACGCTGGGTACAGGCAAGATATGCCCAGGTTGGTCCAGATGAGATGCTTAATGCCCAGCCCCTTGTTTCAGCTTTGGTGTTAAAACAAACAAGTTATCTCTTAAATTATGATAGCTTGATTTGGTTACTTGGTGAATGGAGGTTCAAAACCCATCCTGTTTACAAAATTTCCAGCTTGGGTCAGCCTTGACTTCAATCAATTACTCAATTTTGGACAATTTTGAAGTATAGTACCCTGTTGAATGGGAGTGTGCACTTATTGGTGCACCTCAGCTTACTATCACATTCTCTGATGGATATTCCCACCAATTTTGTTTACTTATAATCCTTTGATACCAACTTTCCTCATTGGTCTTCTTCCTCCTTACAATAAACCCTTATTCAGTTTAACATTTTTTTCTTATTTTCACTTGAGTGTACCTGTGTGTGGACCTCTTTAGAATGTCTCACATTACATTAGCCAATTCATTTGATTTTAAAATTACTACAGCATCAGGTACACTGTTGGGCCACCTAGATTCCCTCCAAACCAGGGCACCTGTGCACTCTAGACCTGTTCAAAGCTTGGTTATGAAAAGCTCTTTGGGTCACAGCCAAGCTTTGTTGCTTGTTAATCCCTAATTATGAGTACTGTGCTAACCACCATCACCCTATGTCATTTTAGCTCAAGCTCTCTCTGCTGGTCTATCTTTATTTCAAAACTGAAAACTAGTTCTCTTGCGTTGGTTCAGTGCTCTGTGCACCACCACACTGTGAACTGGAGAGTTATAGATACTCTCCTGACAAAGACAGCCTCAGCTAATTCTTCAAGGTGATGTTTAGCTTGAATGTGGGCATCAGGGAGTTGGGCTAAATTGGTAATATTGTAGTGGGTGTTTTTAGAAGATGGGTCATAATCTGCTTCTTTTGCAACATTTATGACAGAGGCTTCAGCATCATCATACAATTTGGTAATTTTGCTCCATGCTGTTTTAAAAGTAGGGGAGTAGTTGATTATGCTAAGCCATTCATGGAATTGAGCCACTTATTAGGCCACTGCTTTTCAGAGGTCTGGGCAATGAGGTGAGGCCACCAATGCTAAAGTGAGCTGGTGGTCACTTTGGTAGGTGATAGTATTGGGTTTAGAAAGTGAATCATCTGGGGGATAAGTGTAAGTTCAGGGGAACGTCCCATGTGTGTCAATTGGGCCCTCTTCCCATTTCTGAAGAAAAAGGCTCCAAAGAGGGTGGCTGTACCCCTCATCACTCAGGGCAACCTTGTCCATGTGGTAGACGTGCGCTGGGTAACAGCCCTCTCTCTTTGGATCCCTCCCCCAGTGCCCAAACTCACCTCGCCTGAACTTGTATGCCTGATCAGGCAAATTTGCACCAAGATTTCTGAAATGAAGTCAATCAGTCCAAAAACTAGTAAAATAAGCCCAATGATTGGAATCCACATAACCAAAAAGGAATGAAGGTTGATATATCAGCTGGAATTGCTGATGGTTTTAATTCAGCCAACACCATGATTGCCAAAATTAACCCCTCCCAAAATCGTCAGGAATGATCCCCAATGTGCAGATAGCAGCATCAGACACCATCAACAATAGTTTGAGCTAGCTTCCAGCAAATTGGGAGTTGCAGCTGACACAACAATTTTGATTGAACAAATGGCTCAGCAACCAGGAATGGGCAGGTTGGGCATCCTGAACCCATTCCCAACCAATTGGGACCACCCCTATGTGGGGTGGCCTTGGGAAATTCCCATTGCTCGTCAGTCCAGACGCCATCACACCAACTGCCAGAAATGCAGTTGAGTCTTGGTTTGGGTATTCAAGGTCAAATTGACAGTAACTCAGCCTGCTGGTGATTCCTTTAATGTCAGTTTCCAGTGAGCTTATCTGTCCCCATTCCTGAATATTTACCAGTTAGGTCAAACTTGAGGGACCTAATATCAGCTTGTTTTCTCATCAGTTAACCACTATTTAATCAGTTGCATCGCACTGAGAAAATTTTGGTAAATTTTTCTTCCTTTATTTTCTATTAAAACCTTTTTCAAAAAAATTTAGTTTTTTATGTTGGAAAATACACTGTCTTTTCTGATGACACTCACAACCCTCAGGCTTAATGTCCATATTTGTCTGGTAATTTATTATGTGCCTGTATGAGATTCTGGCTCACCAGTAGTTAATGGCAAAACTCATTTTAGTTTCATATCCATTGTACCAGAAGCAGTGCCTTTGGCATTTGGGTTTACTGTTCAGGTGCTCCAGCACTTAGGCTAAAAGGCTGGTCTAATTCTAACTTGCTGTTTGCCTGACAATAGGGCTTTGTCAAAATCAGAATTGTAAAATTTGGACAATCTATAATTGAACTTGCTGAGAGGTTCACCAGATTACTCATACATGATAACTCTACCTGATTTGTCAATCTCAGCATTAGATCCCATGGATTTTATTTCATAGAAATAGTGGATAAAGAATTTGGGTGAATAGTAGTCAAATGGGCTGCTTGGGTATGAATAGTGGTCTAAGCCTGACTTTGATTAGTTTGGGTAAAATTGGGTGGGTTAATGTAGTTGAGTGATTTGTTGGGGACTGATTTCCCACTCTGACCATTGAACAAGAACGTTGAGTGGGAAGTGGCAACAAAATGCCCCTTTGGAACCTACTGAATGTGGCTCAGAAGCTACATGATAGAAAGTGGCTTGGGGGCAGGATTTTTTAAATGGTCAAATTTAAAACAGAGGGGACAAATTTGGTGATCAATATCCACCTGAGCCCAAAAGTAATGCTCAAGTGCCACTGTAATATGAGCATGGAGAGGATTTGTTGGGCTATGGCAGGGTGGTATGAAATTATGGTGCAGTGATGTAAGGCGTAGCAAGATGCTCTGCATCAGGAAGGCATGTTGAAGACAAGGTTGGGCTATGTGTCATAATCCAGAAGCCCTGCTATCAATTAATCATATAAAACCTGGAGTGTGTACCAGATGAGTTTGTCTCATTTGTTACATTCTGACTCAGATTTGGATTTTACAAATCTGAGTCAGATCATTTAAACATTTTTAGTTTGGTCATTTCAGATATTGGGTTGTGCCTCACCCGAGCTGTTAATTAGGCTTGTGTAAGCCTAATTGATAGCTTGGGTGAGGTCCTCAAAGTGCTGCCCTTATAAGGCATGCGTGCCCATTTCTAAAGTTCACTTCAGAAATTCTATGAGGACCCTAGCATTCCCTTCCTGGGGAGCATTGTCGGTTGCTCCCCAGATGAGCTCTGGTTGGTGGGCGCCTTGGTTTTTATGATAAAGAATAAAAATAAAAGGATGTTTTGGGGTTTGCATACCTCACATACCTGTGGTCTTTTTGGGTGTTTCTGTTTTGAAGAGCTTTCACATGGTTGGGTTAGACCAACCACACATAGGACTTACATAGCCCACCAATGAGAGATGAATTTTTGGCTGCTTGTCGGTGCCCTAAACCTCTCCCTACTTGGTTAGGCCATTTTAGCTGCTTGTCGGTGCACTAAAACAATATGTAAAATTATATAGCGGATGGAACTGGGGTGTTTTTGTTTGTTACAGGGTAGGAGATGAGATGGGAGGGATGCAAAGGATACCACCAATATGATTTCTGAAGGAAGGCAAGTATGGGTAGTAGGGATGGGAGTACCTTTATAAATAAGGGGATTAAAGCCACTGCTGCAGCGTCCTCCTCTTTCTGGAAGCCTATGTTAAAATAGCTCTTAAATGGGTGGAAATTGATAAAGCCCTCTGGTGCAAATGCAGTGGTGAATAATTCAATAATTGCTTTGTTGGCATATGGAAATAAACGCCTGTAGTCAACCTGTAAGCAAAATAAGATAGTGTGGCAATGGAAAGTGAGAGGATGTGGGCAAGAAGGGTGAATGCACGCCAGTTGGAGCACTAAATCCCATGGGAGGACAAAACAGCTGGAAGAAGTTGGTGGCTATTTGACCCCATGCAAAAGCATTTGCTCACAGGGTGTAAAATGCTAGGTGGTGAAGCACCACTACTCCACATTGGAGCAGCAGGCAGCGGATCTGCTGACATTAATAGAAAAACTGATGTGGCCAGACAGCAATAAAAAATAAACTTTTTTATAAAATTTGCTTGAATGTGAGATCAAGCAGAAAAAAAGCGTTTTCCACTTTTGTTTAATTACTTTTTATAATTTTAACTATTTATATAGTTGAACTGATATTGAAAGTGTAAGTAAAATTAAAAAATGATGTGTTATCATAGTATCAAATTTATTGAAAAATAATATGTATTTGCATTTACTTTTTTGCTTTGTCCAATAAGATGATAAGTTCTGCATTTTTTAGTAGCTTTCAATTGAATTTAATTATGTAGTTATACTTTGGGATATGTTAGCTTATATATATTATCTATTATAAATTTAGTTAATGTGGGACAACCTGGGGACATGACTGCACTAATTAATGGGGAATCAAATTAATGAGAAAAGTGGACAAAACCTGGAAAACCTTCATGTGCAATGCTCAATAGCCCAGGAGCTCTATGGACTGCCTTGCTATTTGCTAGCTCAGTTCAGAGTATTGGTATGCAATGCCAATACAGTTATATTTATACCCTACCCAAAGGATATATTAGCTTAACTATTTATCATACATTCATTTTTAAAAATAACTTCTTTATTTTAATTTTTCTCATTATGACTTTAAAATGGATATTTAAGTTGTTTTCTCTAATTTATAAAATATTTTTTCCAAGCTAGGTTAAATTTGGTTCAGTAGTTTAAAAATGATATGTCACATATATACACTATAATGTTTTAAATATAGAGATGTTTTGGTTAGCAGTTTGGTGATATTTGCTTGATCTGATAGGTCTAAATTTAATTGGCTGATCAGTTGGTGCTTTTTGTTTAATTTGATAGAACTAATAGTTTTAGGTAAGTAATTAGTGGTAAATTATTAATTTAATATATAAATTGGATTTCTTCAAGTGTTGGTGAATTTTGATTGAATTGATAAAGCTTAATTTTATTTAGTTGAGTGTTTGGTGAAATTTGGTTGTTTCTTACATGCAATTGGTTTTAGCCAAGTGGTTGATGGGTTTTAGTTGATCTAATAGGTTTCTTGGCTTTGTCAAGTAGTTTGATGATGTTAGAGTAATTTGATACATATATTTGGGTTTAGCTAAAGATTGGTAGTTTTTGATTGATTTGATAGGTTCAAATCTATTGGGTAAACAGGTTGTGATTAATCAGTTTGACATGTTCA